>PRKT01000089.1:1091165-1129566 GCA_003671525.1 Saccostrea glomerata | reverse complement strand
AGAGAGAGAGAGAGAGAGAGAGAGAGAGAGAGAGAGAACTGACTTTTGTACTTGTTTTATGCGAATTAGTATCTCATTAAAGATATTTTATTTTGAGAGAACAGATATGTGTGCAATGGTGTGTGTGTTTATTTCTGTAACTTTGTTTTGAATTGTATTCGATAAATACAATAAACGTTGAATATTCATTTTAAAAATGTTAACATTACTAGACCGCAAGAAGGCAGAGTTTAGAATTAGTGGGATATATATTGATCAAAGAAAAGTGTTGGTTTGCTCAAAATACACCATAGTTTCGAACAAAGAAAATGTGGTGTATAGATGTTCAGCTATGGTACAATTACTGATAGAATTCTATAAAATTATTATTGTAGAGGCATATTTATTTATTTTGTGTTTTTCTTAAGACTTGAGTTAAAACTTATTGTGTATTATGTACGACCATTTATTATAAACATATAATTCTTTCGGATTGACAGGATTTTATACCGGAACCATTACTTATAGTCTGTATCCTAGAGAACAATACCTGTCTACTACCTATGACCAGTCACTGGAGTTTTCAGGAAATATACCAAAACTGGAAGCAACAGCGGGACAGTTCTACAAAATGTATTACTGCTGCAGGTAGTACAGAGTTTGATATTATTTATGAAAAAATTGTATGAAGATGACAAACAGTAATAAAGGTAAAAAGTACATTGGAACAATGCGATTTTAAAAGAATACAAGCAGGGGCATATTTTAAACTCAGACGGGATCAGGTCCCATGGAGAAAACATCCCTAGGTCACATCCGCCATGTGCTCTTGTCAAGATTTGAACTCCAAAGATAATTCAGCTTGACAAGAATGACTTAACAATATTGTATGAGAAACGTCAGTCAATATTCGTATTCGACTTAACGATAAACTGTTTTTGCTAACAAATTAATTGTATTGCCCATTGAATTTGTTAAATTTAAATGGGACCATTAATATCTTTGTATCATTAACATATTTGTCAAAACCTACCTTAAGTTGCTTTTGTGTACCGAATCAAATGGCAGACATAGACTTTATGTCATATGTAAAACTTGAATTGGAATAATTAGACTTAACATTGGAGTTTTATGAAGAGACTTACTTTTACAGTCGACAGCTGACTTTTACATTTTAAGTAATGGAGTTGGTCTATGTATAAAATGTAAAAGTCAGTCGTCGATTGTAAAAGTAAGTCTCTTCATAAAACTCCAATGATTAGCCACACATTTCTGATGGCCATAAAAAGTGATGAAGAATGGTAATAAGTTTTATTATTTATGCATAATTATGTCTTGTTTCAGACATGACGGTAATGTTGACCAGCCAATAATTCTACCTCATCAAGAACCATTCTACCTTTATCCTGAGCACAGGACAAAGAAATGCCAAAAAGTGTTGGGCATGCGCTCTACTGACGAGTGGATTAAGTATCCCTACGCAGGGAGCTCAAGATACAGCAGCTGTTCATGTGCTAGTGGTTATTATTACAACGCTTGTCAACCGTACGATGAAGATTGCAATCAATACCACAAAGTCCATTACTGCTTCTACACAAAAGATACATCAATCTCCACCGTTAGTGTATTCGGTTGAAAAGCTAAAACATTGTATATAAAAGACCTTGGATTAATTTTGTGTTTTTTCAAAAATAAAATTCTGTAATATATTTTTGAATAAAAGTAATTTCTTTTACCAATGACAAATTTAAAAATAAAGAAAGGTTGTAAGTTCTCTAGTGAATGAAGATAAAAGAAAAATTTGCAGGAAAACTCGAGATTCTCCTTCCCTTCACAAAGGTTGTTGATAGAAAAAGTTCAAAGTAAAGAAATGTAACATAAATAGGTTGAAGTTTCAGTAATCGATCTTCAAAATTATGATTTATTAAAAATATTTTTTTCGTAACTGTCCTGTAAATATTATTAAGGAATCACTGTCTAGTTAGTGTAGTATGCCAGAGCATCAACGATAGTGGGAAACATGGGATAATTTGCATAACGGGCAAAGCCCATTATGCATAAATTATCCCATGTTTCCCAATATCGTTGATGTCCCTGGCATACTATACTAACTAGACAGTGATTCCTTATATTTCCATTTCATTGCGAAATAAAATTGTAGATTTAGACTTTAAAAATGTAGACTAATCGATTTAAATTACACGAGGACTTCCATGCCAATTTCAATAGTCCTCGCCCACTGACGTCAAACACAAAGGCAGCCGCACGAGATTTACATGCATATTTGGCCTCCTTAGCCTCAGACACAAAGACAGATGGACACGAGATTGGCATGCATATTAGGCCTCCTTAGCTCCTGAACTATCGACCTGCCTAATTTACATTCCGGCAGAATTATCAAGAAATAAACTCCCCTAACTTTCAAAGAGTTATCACAGCGAAAAAAAAATTAGAAATGGAAATATTTTAAAATATTCTGAAGGTCTTCATTGACATTATCCATGTAGTCATCGAAGACCAGTTCTACAGGCCTTTTATTATATTAAATGTCCCATTGGATATATCTTTGTTTTCTTATATGCTAGAAATTATTCAGAAGCTTCTACATAAAAGTTGTTGCTTGATATGTCTCACAATTTGACTTTTAGATACCGAGGGTATATTTACGGCGTTTTTTAAACATCCATATTCCACTAGGTTAAAAAGACACCAAAGAGTCTGATACTTCTGTTATATAAAAGTGTTTCATATTTGGATGGCTGATCGCAAACTCCTGACCAAACTTTTTGATAACTGTGATTACTTTGCGATCAATACCTTTCTTTATTTATGGAGCTGTATACCTTTGTAATCTATATATGGTTGATTGGAATGTTCTGTTTTCATTGATACCAAGACATACTTATGACAAATAGGTTGATGTTCCAAGGATGTCAATAATTTCGAGTACAATACACATTTTGCAAATTATATGGTTGTTAAAATGATCTATAGTTCGCAATCTGTGGCAAATGTTGATTAACGTTTTGAAGACAGAGTTGTCAGGCAATTGTTACATGCATTTTTCGTTTTCTTAATGTAAAAAAATCTCAAAAGTTTTTCTTTGTAAGTACTGTATAGCAATCTAATGAAAATAAAAAATAAATATACTGCTATTCTTGTAGCTCTAAGTCTCCTGGCTATCACTGACACTGCCATCCCTTGTCCATAAAGCACGCACTTTACACAAAATTTTATTTTCAGTATCTATTTTCAACTCATCTTCGCAAAAAATGTCATTTTGACTAAAATAAAGTAAATTATTATGGTTAAATTTTTTTCTATTTACTTTCTAAATTTTTTCTTATATTTCGACTAATTTCCTTTAAAGTTTAAAAAGACGTCGACTGAAATTTGATAGTTAATAAGCTACTCTCTATCAATAATCGAAGAGTACCATTAGTTTTCTGGGATATTTTTTCTGAGGAATTTTATTTTTTGAAGTAAAGTAAAATAAAATTTATCTCTCTTTTTTAAATAATAAAATACTCACATGTTTCAAGGAAAAATCTTTGAAAGTTTGAATTACGAGCTTTAAAGTTAAAAATTACGATAAGATAAACATGATTAAGGTAACGAACAGAGATCGATATTACAAAGTCCATAAACAGTACAAATATGTGAAGAGAGCGTTAAGTTATGGATCTCTGGAAATTCAAAATTCAAAAGGTAGGATCAGGGGCCTAGGTTGAGTAAGTATCCCCTTGTCGTTTGGTCCCAACCCTCCCCCATTGAGAACAATATATTTATCAAGTAGACGGATTTCTGCGTTATCACATTTAGTATAATTTACAATTCTTATGATACAGGTAAGCCAAAGAACTTTATTCGGTAATAACAAATATTTGCCCCCCAAACCAAACTTTGATGGAGAAATATTTAATTATGTTCTTAAATAGGGGGGTATATGCTGACTTCAAAGCACTGAATATTTTCATAAGTAATTACGTCATATGTACGTAATGAAGTCACAAACATGACGTAAATTTCAGTTTTTATGAATTCTAAAGAAAAATGTACATATTTCGTCGATATTTTGAGTAAAAGTAACCGAGCGCATGTGTGTTCAGGCTCGGTATTTTGATATAATGTGTAGAATGATAATATCAATAAAATATGTAAATATTGTTCCTGAACAAACTTGCGCTCTATAAATTTTAAAGCTAAAATTGTTGTAATTTTGTGCATTTTGTCCTCTTTCTGAAAAAGGATATAAAATCGGACTAGTTTGTGACGTCATAAAAACAAAAATTGTGAATAAACTACTTTGAAACAATAATATGTTATGTTAATTTATATTTCTCATACAATTCATTGAATTCAGCACATTTAAGGAAGTTTTCAAAATTTGACTTTTGTGGGGGCCAAATATATGCAATATACCGCGTATAGTTCTTTCGAATCGTATTAGCTTTTATTTGCTAATAAGATTAGTATAACGACCACATAATTTAGAAAATGCCGACACAACGAAATTGTTCAAATCTCATCAACTTCTCAGTGAGTTGTCTGCCTCGGTTGAAGTTGATCACACTCCAATCATGCTCTTGAATAGCGAATAAGTTGGAAGACACACACCATATGCATATGCATAAAATAGTACAATACCCATTTATATTCTTCACTTTTGAAAATCAGATTCGGAGAGGAAAATTGATATTTAAAAAGTGATTTTTTGGGGCATAAATGTTTTTTTTTTTATTATCAAAGGGATGATAGTACAGCTTAACCAAAACTTAACTTTTTTTTTTAAATGCCTCTTAGCTGTTCAGGATAAACAATTGTACAGGAAAAGGCAAGTTGAATATTTAATAATCTTATCTGAATTCTGACGGATCCACAGGCAATCTATTTTGTCAAGGAAATACGCAGTTACCTCGTCATGAGTACAGGCGCACCAATCAGGTGGCTCAAAATAACATTAGTGATAGGTATTACATAACACATCTTTCTGCAATATTGTATGAATCCTTTAATATTTTGACAAACATAATAAAGTGTCCTTAATCCTAACAGTTTTACCTATATAAATTAAACTTTTAAATAAACTCTTTGTGTTTAATTTTCGTGTATCTTAAGTTTGTTTATCCTACAGAAGATTTAAGGATTTTGTTTTTGAAAAAAAATCTACAGGAGAACGAAATAAAGCATTTTCAACGTTATCGTTCAAGGAAGGTAATTTCAGGATATCAAAATGAAGGAAGGGAATATATCCGATGTATACAAAAATAATTTAATCGTTCTTTACATTTGATAAACATAAATGTATGAGTATTTACTTATTATATATTAAATTTTCAATTCATTGGTACATGTACATCAGAGGCGAAATCAGGTGCCATGGGGAGTGAGCATCCCTTGCCGACCGATCACAGCATCCGTGTGCTCCTTGTCATGATAGGGAAAGAACGGAAAAATCTTGCGATAACTTCGTCTGTATTTAATGGCTTGAACAATTGAATGAAAAACACCAATCAGCATTTGATTTAATAATAATTTAAATTTGCTGACAAGGTCGACCATAGAACTTTCGAAATGATGACTTTAATCGAGACTGCTGATATTCTTCTTCATCAGCTTGTTTGTCAGTAATTTACCTCGTTTTAGAAATTGTACATACGTAGAGCTGATCTTGCGTTACGAATTAACCCAGAGATATAAACTCCGTATGCAGTAGATAGAATGTTCTATCGTTAAAATGATAAATGTCCTACGGACCCGGTTTAACGATAGAATGCGTTCCGTGTATTCACAATGTAGCAAAGTAAACACGGGCGATAACTCGCACTAGTGCATTTACTATGAACAATCAAGTGAGTTCCGAACGTAAACAATGGCGAAATTTGAAGCGAGAAAAAAACGTTGAGAAAATTAGTTGAATATTTCGTCTTTATTTAGACTAAACTTTAGGTTTAAATACTTAACCAGCCCCCAAAAGGTTTGTTTTGATTAATTTACAAGTTATTTTCAGTGCAAATCCGTTTGTATCCTTCAAAATCGTTTCGGTGCGATTCAGCAATTTTTTGCTACATAACGAGTATATGGGTGGTATTCTAACTGTGGTGAGGGCTTGTCCCGAGACACAGTTAGATTATTCTAACTACGTATGCAGGTGATACAGGTGATACAGGTCTATTATTGCAAAAGTAAATATCATAATTTTCGGAAAACCACAGCACAGCAAAAAGTTTCCCTCGTTTGCAGATTGTCATTAAAATAAATGATGTAGTCAATATGTGTTTAATACTTTTCTGATACAATTAGGTAACGTTTTAGATAAAAACTTTAACATCCTTTTGAAGCAAATCAGATTACATTAGGCAAAAAAACCACTCGATGTTCTTAGTATATATCTTAACGACTGATATAAAATGTACCATATCAAAGAATGTATTTTGTGTCCTCCTTCGTATGGGTGTTTTACATGCCTTATAATCATTGTGTAAAGTTATATTGAATTCTGGCATATACATATTGATGCAATCTTGTAAAAAAAAAACTAACTTGCTTTGGACCAGAAAAAGCTAACATACCTTTAATTGACGAAAACAGTCTCTCATTGAACATCTTATTGATAATCACTTATTTTTTAAGCTGTTAGATACTTTTTTTTAAGTTGGATTTTTAAAATATCAATCGTTTGTTCTTATCAGGTATGGCGTTTTTAATTTATGTAAGAAAAAATGACTCTCATTTCAAAATGTTATCTGTAATTTGAGCGGTAATGCAAGACATCAAGCCCTTCACATAACTTTTGATGTTCACGCACATATGAGAGTAAGGGAGATGGGTTGTTTACAGTGACCAGAAATCCTCCGTAGTCTCGGTTTGACAGCAAGGGATTCCTCATATGTCAGGAGGTCTTACCATGTACTAACATTTCTCATATTTATCACCAATAATCGATGCATGCACAAAAACAAAATAAAATTAATGAAGAACCTTATAAAAGGCCAGATCACTTGAAAGACTAGAAACATTTTTTTTTATCTTTTACATCTTAAAAGATATTTGATCTCTTTTACATATGTGATTGGAATGCATATGCATATTTGTATTTTTCAAACACACTGATTTTGAAAATAAAGAACAGTAGACCAATCAAAAGTTAATATTCTGGATTTTTTTTTTTAAATATAAAATATTATTATCTCGATTTTTATTAATCCATTTATTCTAACTTTACTACAGATATGAAAAATTCTATAATGTGTCTTCTATTTTGAATAGACTTAGATATATTGAGACGACATATATATGTGAGTAACTATTATTAATTGATTTAATGTCATCGATATATCTGAATATCGGGTTAAAGGCCACAGCAAGAGTGTCTTCTTCTCCTGTAAAAGTTTTTTAAAAACAATTCTGCTTTACTGAATTAAAAAAAAAGTGTTCAGTTAAAAAGAGGCAAATTTATTGCCAAGTTTATTCCAAGCACTTTTCAAAACATGTATCAACTTCAGAGTACTCATACGTACAATCATAATTATATTAAGATAAGTATACTTGAAGATAACTTATAACATTATATGAAAATTTAGAGTTCCATTTTTTTAATATTTAAAACATTTTAAATAAGTGATATATTAAAAAACTTTTTTCGTTTGAAAAAAAAATTAAATTTCTTAAATAAAAAAAAAATAGAATTTATATTTTATTCTTGAACATATAAAACTTGCACGCACAATATATCTGGGTTTTTTTTTTATATACAGCAGGTAATGTTTTGTTTAGAAGTAAAGCTAAGAACTTGGATTACCATTTACCTTCTCCCGGCTCTGATGTTTTATAGGTCCATGTTTTAGTCTGATCCTATTTTGTATTGTTTAATGGACTTTGGATATTGAATACTGTTCGTTTTCTCTATATATTTCATTTTTGGACCCTTCAATATATTTTAATTTTGTAGGTAATTTATGACGTTCTGGAATCAAGGAAAGGCACAGTAAATTAAACTCACTTCCATCGACTGGAATGTTCAGGTATATCAAAACGAAAGAAATATCTTGTGAAAGGGAAAGGGAGTTCGGGTATACTAGTAAGTTGGATAGCCAAATGGAGATTGAAATCGAGTTCTTTTGAAATATAGTTGATATACATGCATTACAAACAACCAATATATTTAGAACAAACTTTGGAATTTTTTGAAACGTTTTCTAAATATGACAAGACCTTTACAAAATCTCAAGCAGTTAATATTTCTGTCAAAACCAAGACATTTTTAAAGGAGAAAGCGAATGTAAGAATTTTATTTGATGATGTGCATCAATTTATTATCAAACTGATAGATTTAGATTTTGTTACATCAAACTTCTACATTATTTATATAAACAATACCGAAGTATAAAAGAAAACAAGTTAGGAAAAGAAATTTTCTCATACATACTAAATATTTAATTTTATGAATATCATGTGTTTCTCCTGCATGTATGTATAAACTGTGCCTTGTCCTATTTTTTATAACTACAAGAAAAACTCTATTGTTCGTGCAGCCCCTGCAGGGGAACTATTTCTATCGAGAAACCAACCCTTGTAATCATGTATATTAGGGATTTATAAAACATAACATCTAAAATGACTAGCTACACTGTCATATTTATGGAATGTGTCGATTTGTTTCTGATAGTGCTGCCCAATGCTAATCTCTTCAGCTTATATGGAACTGAATTGAAACCCAGATATACTTTTCATATTGTGCGCAATCGTTTTTATCTTACTTTAAAAGACTGCTGCGATATCTTTACTTTTCGTCAGGACGTTCAAGATTGCAGTTTTTCTTCGCACCCAAGCGTTAAATGTTATGATGAACAAAGTCAGACACGTGCTTTACTTTTTGGTGTTGACAATCATTTACCTCAGAGGTATGGTTAATGAAATTATGTTTCACTGTTTGTTAAAAAATATCATCTTTTATAAGAAAAGAAGTTGTAAAAATAAATAATATCTGACAAATAATATAAAATTTACCTAAACTTAATTAAGGTATGCATGAAAACTAAGTGTATAATAATGAATGAAAAGCGAGATTTTTGGTTCCTTGAATTAACAATGATTTTCACAAAAATAAAAACCCACTAATAGTCGCTCACTAGATGGTCATGGACAAAACAATTCATTGAAAATTAAAATAAATGACTGAATTAACTTTGCTTTTCTGTAAAATCAACTGAAATAAGAATTATATCTTTTGTCCATAATAATTTTAAAAAAAATAATATGGGATTTTTTACATTTGTGAACAATTTACAAGAATCAGGCATTTAGATATTCATTTATTTCATTTGAAATTTTTCAGAGCACATGGAATAAGCAATTATATATAATTAAAGAAGCATCAAATAAATAATTTTCCTAATTTAAAGAGGTTGTATATTGAAATCGAAAATACAACATCTTATAAATTTACAAAAAATAACGTTTTATTTTTATGGAGGAAAAGAACTTTTTAAGACCTCATGAACTATTCATTTTATATTTGTCTTGATTTCATACTCTTTTATGAATCTCAGGCATGGTCCTGCAATACATGTATACTTATTTTCTCTATAATACCTATATTGAAGTATGCATAAATTATTTTTAAGTTCATACGCAAGGTAGTTTGAATATTATTGGGTTCTTCCCTGGAGTTGAGGAGTTCCACTAAAGGAAGGACTTGTGTGCAATACTTTAAATGTATATATATATGAATTTATACACCTCTTCTAAAACAAATTTCATGTAAAAAAAAATCTGTAATTTATGTTTTGTAATTTCTGTATATTTTTCTTTGAATAATGCAAAAATTTTCATAATTTGATATCTTCCAAAAAAAACCCTAGTAATGCATGCTTAATTTTTGTCTATGAACATCTGATGGCACTATAATCTTAAATTAACAATATCTTGAAAAGTTATCAGTAGGTTAGGTACGTTACGTATGTCCTTAAATGCTTCAGAGTGAATCTTTATTACATAATTCAAAAGTCCTCTGGAGAATACTGAATTGGATCACTCATCCATGACACATGACCCAACCTCTGATGTTTCGTAGGTCCGTGTTAGCTCTGTTCCTAGTTTGTATTGTTAATATATCCTTCATTAAGCAGACACGGACCTCAAAAACGTTATAGGGGGATCAGATGCCATGGAGGAGTCAGCATCAGGAATCACCGGTCACATCCGGCCATGTGATTATTGCCATGACTGGGAAATAACGGGAAAAACCTTCAAATAGTTAATGTGTATATAATTGCCTAACAATGAGTATGAAAAACGGCATTTGACTTAATAATAAATTGAATTTCCTGACCAGTTCATTGTATCGACCATAGAACTTACGAAATTATTACTTAGTACTTTAAACGAGATTGCTGCTAATCTTGTTTCAGCAGAAACCTACCACGGTTTAAAAATTTTCCACTTGTAGATCATGCTTTTGCGTATAGAATTAACCGAGAGATGTAAACTCCGTTTGCAGGTGATAAAGGAATACTGCTGTATTAGATTTACATCACCTCTCAAATATACTGTTGCACAGTAGTTACTCCTCAGAAGTTTCTCCTCCATTACTGTTACTATTTTATTGAGGAATAAAGAAACAAGCTTTGTAGAACACTTAAACTAGCTGAATATTTATGTTTATAAGGATTTTAGTGAAGTTTTGGAATTCAATATACATTAATTATATAAGTAGATATAATTTTAATTAAAATTCATTCTGGTTGTTGTAAATATTAAAATATTCAAAACTGACATATGTTTTTGGAGAATGTCCTCCTTAGAAAGGTTGCTATGGGTATAAGTTGGATTGCCACTAGTAGTATAAAATTCAAGTCCAAGTTCGTCTAAGATACAATTTAAATTGTAAATTACAAAGGCAATATGTTACCTGCTTTGCTTATAGGGACAATATGGACCAGTACATGTACATTTTTACTGTGCAATCTAATTCCTTTTTTTCTTCTAAATTATTGAAGACAGAAGGATAGTTGATTTTCATTTTGCACCTCAATCGCTTAATGCGAAATTTAAACGTTCGTCTGATACCTTTAATTCATTCTGACAAGATCTCAGGGTCTTCTTTTTCATGTTTTGTCTTTCGCCTGGCTATGATCGGGCTTCCCTAAATTTTGTCCCTTTTAGAATTAATGATTTTAGGTTCTTGTATACTATATTTACATCTACAGCAATAGCGTGTCCTATAGGGCTGTAGTTATAGGGTGAAGAAGAACATAAACAGGAAGGAGGATTGTGTTTCAAAAATTCCATATCTAAGTTCTGTAAAATTTTCCTGTAATTAAAATGTTTGGAGGAAACGTCGATGTATATTTGTAGGAAATAAACGATGTAGTCTTCAACTTGAAATATTGTGAAAAAATAGACTGGACCATTTTTTGATTGTGAATATTACTAATATTAACCGTGTCCATTTCTTTGTTGACATATTGCAGTTTAAAGAAAACGGGTCGCTCTTCTGTTAAATGTTGAGGTTTAAAAGCCTATTATTTCCGATTCTAATGATGCAATAATTTATTTTAAAGTTGATATTCATTAAATTAATTATCTAAACATCCGCAAACAAACATCAATTATTTAGAGCATAGAATTTAACTTTACATTTTATTGTTATTTCTCTTAATCAAAAACATATTGGTTGTAACCTGCATCTTTTTGATATGTTCGTGTGTATTACTTGTCCGAGTTACTTTGAGGCATATCCAAATATTTTGGCGACTTTAGCTCCATATGCAGTTGTTCATTGTATATTGCTACATAAATAAAATTAGCCAGTCTTAATGTTTATTCCAAAAATGTTGTTGTAAACTAGTTGATGTCTTTTGTCTTTCTCTATTAGATTATACCATTATGAACAGACCCTTTCATGCATTTTATTTCAAGTTCGACGGGGTATGTTTATAAAATGAATGAAAATAAAAATAGTGATTTGATAAGAAGTCAACGCTATAGTTATGAAGTTACATGTATTGAATTGATTGATTGTGTGAATTTTTCTCTCATATATAGAAACGTCACAATATACCAGGAATGGGCTTTAAGAGGGCTGGGTGGTTGTGGCCATTTTAGACAATATTGATCTCTTAAAAGAAGAGCTCCATAAAATGCGTGAAAGGAGGAAAAGACCTGCTGTGACCTTCAATACGACATTTTGATAAATCGACGACGTATTGTAAATTAACAATGGTAATTTACATTCTCATGTCGTAACGATATGTATCCTTATGAGCTTGAGATAAAAGATACCACAGAGTTCCAAATAGATACCACAATCTGTTTCATATTTGGATATTTTACTTAAAAAGACGTTAATGGTAATCTAACAACCAAGCTCTATGATCAACGTGATAATTTTAAATTTTCTATAGCCAACTTCCCTTACTTAAGCAGAAAAATACCATCATCATCATCTGCATACGGAGTTTATATATCTCATTTGATTCGATATGCAAGAGCATGCTCTACGTAGGAACGATTTTTGAAAGGAGGTAAATTATTGAGCAAGCTAATGAAACAAATTCAGATCTCTCGTCTAAAGTCGATACAAGAACTTTGTCAGCAAATACAATTTTTCATCGAGTCAAATGCTGACTGACGTTTTTCATACTTATTGTTTGTCCATTATTTATACATTGAATTGACAACGAATCTTTCCGTTATTTCCCGATCATGACAAGGAGACACGGCGGGTGTAACCGCTCAGCAGGGGATGCTCACTCCTCAATAACACCTTATTCCACCTCCAATGTTTAGTGCTCCATGTTTTCTCTGCTTCTATTTTGTATTGTTTCATGGACTTTTGATCTTGAATTCTGTTCGTTATCTCCATATGCATCACAAAAATAATTTGATAAAAATGACCTGACATATTGATCATGCGTCCATTTCAAAATCTAATTGCTCAACGCCTTACTTGTCTTATCCTTGAATTACAATGATTCTTTGTTCTTTAACACGTGTTCACTTAGTTTATTCACCGGGATAAAATAAGGAACCAGCGCTGTAGACAGCGGGATTTTAAAGACAATAATTTTGTACTTTGAAGACAGGACATGTAAAGCCGTCAGCCTTGAATCGGATGTCCGTGAAAAAACTTACAGAATTTTAAAAGAAGTACATATCTTTTGTCCGCCTTAATCCATCGACAAACTTACGTAAGAATATCAAAATAATTCTAAACATTCCTACATGTATCTGTTTTGTCTCCCTAATACCAACATTTATCATGTTTCTTTAGACGAATAGTTTTCCTTCACCGAATAATGAATGAGTCGCGATCAAGATAAATTAAAACTTACTCCTTAGGACGTCAATAGGTATCAATGTTCAAGACGTTTTCAAAAGGAAAATAAGGATATCACTTGTATCTTTTGAAAATATAAAGTTAAATTATGTCTTAGTAAAAAAAATATACTATTTGAATTTTTGTGTTCTTTTATTACTGAACATTTACATTTCCAATAAATTTCCCTTATGATTCTTTACAAAATAAAAATGCAGTTCATTTTCTCATGAACTACACTACGTACGCACGAAAATCTTCATTGTTACCTCATAATACCACTAATAAAAGTTAAGATTGACGACAGATTTTTCCTTGATTTTCCGATCATGACAAGGAGCACACTGTGGTGTGACCGGTCGGCAGGGGATGCTTACTCCTCCAAGGCACCTGATCCCACCTCTGATGTTGCGGAGGTCCGTGTTTGCTCTGCTCCTATTTTGTATTGTTTTATGGACTTTTGATCTTGAATACTGTTTGTTATCTTCATTTTTTTTTCTTGCGACACAGATTTTTATAAACGCTTTTCGAAGTAAATCGGCATTTTCCTTTTATCAAATTATATTGCATTAGCATTTTCTTAGTGGGTGTTTCAATTAAATGCAAATAATGACGCTTATTTGAGCATTTTTAGGTGTGGGATTTCCCCAACAATACAATTTTTGATTTCTTTGTCAACATTTTGATTGCAAAATAGGATTTTGCCTTAAATGCCACTAGTTTTCACTAGACATAAAACAGATAACTCTAGTATACGGTATATACAGTTGTATTGCAAAACAGGATTTCCTAAATAAAAAAACAGTATTTATTAATTTAAATTATAATAATTATTATACTTAGGTTATCTAAAAATTATATTGATTGTAGTATTTGCTAGTGGAGACTGCAGGGTTACCAGTGCAGCGGGTAATTGCACCACCATTCCAAAAGTTATGTCAGGGTGGCATCAAGTTAAAGCCCAAAGCCTAATCCATAATGACGTGAGTTTCTTTGTTGAAATTGAGGAGAGTTGTGACTCGCTTCCGTTGAAAGTAGATGTTCAAGTCAGACTTCACGATGGATCAGACTTTATTTTTCCGGGGAGCGGTATAACTCAGAGAACGGATGACTCCAACAGTCCATATGGCGGGGTAGTGTATAAGTATAAAGCTGGTTCAAGTATCACAATTATAGTTCCTAAAAGAGAAAATGGAAAAGCCTCTGGTGTTTCAGTCTTCTCAGGTACGTTTTCAGAGCTTGAATTCTGCATACATATTGCAAATATTTTTTCACAATACTATATGTTATTATAGTTGAATTCTGAATGTTAGATATTACTTGCCCAGAAATTGATTGCTAATTCAAACATTATCATAATAATCTGAATAGAGATTTGAAGATGGTGTCAATTAACATGCTTGATAGGTTCGGATCTCATTGCAAGATTAAAAAGAAACATTTATAGGACCTTAATGAATAGCAAAAATGGGACAATGAAACAAATTCTATTTTGATTATGGCTAAGTTGACATACACATAATTCTTCAACATCAATGTTTGATTGATTGATTGTATATTGTTTAACGTCCATCTTGAGAATTTTTCACCTATATGGAGACGTTACCACTTGCCGGTGGAGAGCTGCAAATTTTGTCCTACATGTATACTCGGCACTTACGGCCATTGAGCAGGGAGGAATCTTTTTCTTGCCAGCACCTACTGCGACACGGGACCTCGGTTAATACGGTCTCATCCGAAGGAAAGGTCTCCACGTCCCACAGTTGGATTCGAACCCGTCAACGTCAATGAAAACCGTCAAAAGTTAATCTAGTGTTAAGTTTGAGAGTTATAATGGACAGGAGACAGTCTGTTTTCGTACATTTAAGGTGGATCATCTTGGGATGGCGTTACCCAGGTGAACGAGACAGCCGCAGAAGTCAGATATCGTGTCTGGTGTAGATGTAACTTTCCCACGCCTGCTTTTGAATCCAACTGGACAAATATAAACGGTGGGTTTTGTTTTTGTCATTCAAAATGAATTTTATATACAAGTAAATTACTTGCACAAGATACTAGTTTTTGGCAGTGTATTTATCTATATAAATGAAAATTATAAATAAATAAAAAGACAATTGAATAATAAAAATGCAACTCTTATTCACGTAGTGACAAACAGGAATTTCTTAGAGATCAGTCATGGTCTAGGAATCATGCCAGATATGGTTATGGTACAGCTCCGTCACGGTTCAACAAATCAAGACTGGGTAACTGACGTCACGGGTAAACGTTTCTTATGTACACATTTGTAAATTCATCTTAAAACGTTGTTTGAAGTATAGTCTGTGAAAAAGAATAAAAAGCCAAACACATTTGATTTTTTTTTACACCATGCACATTATATCATAAATCGTACCATTACAGTTATAAGTTATATGTTGCGTTAATAGAAATCGGCTGAATTTTCTATTTTAAGGCCTTGTCACACCAAGCTGCGTTCACACGGAGTCATTACGGCGTTGTTAAATTTTTAAAATCGCCGTGGAATCTAAGAAAATTGCACAAATTTCTGTAAAATTTTCACAATATGAAGATGTCACGGCGTCCCTACGGCGACGGACGCGATTCTACGGTGATCTCACGGCGTTCTCCTGCGTTCCCGCGGAGATCCCTCGGCGATTGACTGCGCTTCCGCGGATTTTCACGGCGTTGTGGCAAAGCACTTTGAAAAAATTACGCACTTTGAAAATTTTTTTCAAAGTGCGTTAAAATTGGGAAAAAATCAACGCACTTTGAAAATTTTTTTCAAAGTGCGTTAAATTTGGGACCTACTCAACGCACTTTGAAATTTTTTTTCAAAGTGAATTAAGAGTCTACATCAATATATTTTACCATGAAGACACTTAACGCACTTTGAAAAAAAATAATACCGGTATTTTAGTCATGGAAAGATTTTATTTGTTATTTATCTTTCAAAAAACTAAGCCTAACCCTAACCTCAAAAATGAATTGATTTACTCCCGTCGAAAAGAGGAGAAGACGGGTATAAGATCCCTCAGTCCAAATCTTTATCTTTCCAATACATACATGTAGGTGTCGGTAACAAACGGGGGAGGGGAGCAATAAACCTAAAAAGGGTACGCTGCATTTTCAATGCTTATACGATGTATATATTTTTCCAAAATAAGTTGGGGGCTTGCCCCCCATCCCCTCCCCTGGCCCTTCGCCCAGTCTCGATGTCTATGCTATACTCAAAGCATTAATATAATTATGTATTTACCTAACTGGTATGACCTTGAAAACTTCCAATAATAAATGAGTTAATTAAAACAGATTAAAACTAGAAATTTTTAAGTACAGTAAAACGTATGAGAGAGAAAGAATTTTCATAGTTTTGAACAATCAAATTGGCCCCTTTTTATTATGATAAATGCTAAGTAGCTTAAAGCTGTCCACTATTAGTGCCCCCTATACACCTTTACATCTACTTATCAAAGACTTGAATTTAAAAAAAAAAAGAAACGAATTAATGAACATAAACAATCGTCACTCTTTTTTTCAAGACCCTTTAATTTTCCCTTTTATTTTATCAAAACCTTAAATATTCAAAACGTCAATATCTCAGATCCTACAGTGACTTTATCATAAAAAAATTATCAAACTAGGATCTGTTATTTATCATACCGATTATTTGAAGGAATATTGATCAATCTTTACATTTTTTTCAAAGTGCGTTAATATGGTCGATATTAACGCACTTTGAAAAAAAATTATTTTTTTCAAAGTGCGTTAGCTTGGTCCCAAATTTTAACGCACTTTGAAAATTTTTTTTTCAAAGTGCGTAATTTTTCAAAGTGCGTTGTAACACGGCGTGTTAGCGGCGTGTTAGGAGTTTTCACCTCGTGTTTACGGCGTACTCACTGCGCTGGCTGCGTTCACAATACGTTCACAATGCGTTCTATACTCACTGATATATATTCAGAAGAAATGTAAAACATTTTTGTTCAAAGATTCAAATTACACGATGTAAGACTTCTAATCATTCCAAGAAATAATCTTAATACATGTACTACAAAATCAAATCAAAAATGTTCTATTTAAATAATTTAGTACTAAATTATTGATAGTTTCATGATTAAACTCCTTTTTTTCAATTTTATCGGTTCAGATGTGTTGTTAGATTTTCTTTGATTTTATTATAAATGTAAAAAAAAATAATAAACACACTGAAAAGTTTTCTACAAAATTTAAGTGAAACAACAGAACAAGTTCAGGTGTAATTTTCTCTTCCATTTTTTTTCACTTAAATGCTCCTAGTGCAACAAATACGTTGGAATTATTGCTGATCAAACATGATCCAATTGCTCTTGTTTTGTGAGCTGGCTAACAACGCTTTTACAACGCCGTGAAAGAGCATTGTGATCGCCAACGGACGCTGTAGAAACGCCATGGGAGCGCAATGATCGCAGTGACAACTCCGTGCTGTCGCCGTGTAATCGCAGTCGAAAAAATCACAAGACGATAAATCTCATTAGAAGCGCCGTAAGAACGCGATAGAAACGCAGTGACATCTCCAAGGACTCCGCGACATCTCCGTGAGGTCTCCTTGTAAGCGCATTCTACTATCACTGCGTTCGTGCCGCGATCATGTGCGTCTTCATGGCGTTCGTACGGAGCTCCCACTACGTTGTTAGAGATCTCACCGCGCTGCTACGGCAATCATACTACGTTTCTTCTGCGATCTTATCAGACCGCGAACACACGGCGCATACTTTGTGCATGCTTAAAGTGATCGCCGTCCCCGGGCGTTCTAGGAGACCCTTCGCGACCCTACGGCGTTCAGTGGAGATCTCGCCTCGTTGTCACGGCGCTGTAGGTGACTCTACTGCGATCACCTCGGCGTTTTGCATTTTTTGAGGACGCCGCGCAGTCGCCGTGAGGACGCAGCCCCGGTGTGAAAATTTTTGTTTTTTGAAATTAATGATTTTCTGAGATGATTTCTTTAAGGATCGATGTCTACGTCAAGAGCTGGGAAAGAGAGGAGTGGTTTAATTTTCGCCTACAACTCCAGGACTGTCAGGATTTGGGCTCCAAATAATGGTATGATTTTCCTGACACTCGAAGAAAAAGTTTGTTTTCGATTTTGTCAAATGGTCGATACATTTTTTTTTCGCAGAATGCAATTTATCTTAATTTATGATGATCTTTTCATTTACACATTTTGCATCTGCTTAAATTTAAGTGCCATTAAGCTTAATATGCATCTCATGTTTTCTTGATGTTAGGGAACTTGTTTAACCTCGCTGATGGTTGGGGACTGTCCAGTGACAAGGACACAATCACATCAGGTGATATAAAAGTTTTTGCATGGAGCTACCTGATGAACTTAAAGAGTAAAATCATAACAATTGATCGCAGTACAGCAATTCCGAATCTTCAAGTTCCCTTACCTATCCAATTAAATGTAGACCAGGACATTTTATTCTTTACAGTAAGTTGGTAAAACCACATAGTTTGGTGATAAGTCTGTAAACGTTACTGTTCAAATCAAAATTTAAAAAGTTTGTTGAAATATGTCTGACAATATTTGAAAAGATTATCCTATAATCGAAGCAGATGGTTCTTATTTACCGTATAAGTGGAAACTTTAGCGAGACGCAAATTTAGCGATTTGTCATTCAAAATTGGTATTTAATAATAAATTCTACTATAGCGATTTTAAAAAGCTCACTAAAGAAACTATTACAAATAAAGCGTAATGAAATTTTTGCAATATTCAGTTTTCGCGATCTTGGCAACCTGATAATGCCAAAATTACATCCTCGCTAAAAATTCTGCTGATACGGTATTAGATGTCCCTTGAAAGACAATTGAAATATATCAATATTGCTCTTTTCGTGTGAAATGGTAGAATTTGCTTGTGATATATCTTTGTATGTGTGAATATTATGAAAATCATGGCTAAATGAAATATATGGAGATTCTGAACAGTACTCAAGCTCGAAGTCCATAAAACAGAACAAAATAGGAGCAAGCAAACGAGCGAACCTACAAACTTTAGAGGTGGGATCCGTGCTCCTTGTCATGATCAAGAAATAACGGAAAAATCCTCGTCAATTCAATGTGAATAGACTAACAATTGGTTTGAAAACGTCTATCAGCCTTAGACTCAATGATAAATTGTATTTGCTGATAAGATCATTGTATCGACCATGGATTTTAAGAAATGATCCTTTAAACAAGACTGCTGATATTCTTGTTTCATCAACTTCTTTGTAAATGATTTACCTCTTTTTATAAATTGTACATACGTAGAGCATGTTGTCGTGTATCGAATTAAGTGAGAGATATAAGCCCCGTATGCAGGTGATGAAGGTATATTGTTGAAATCGTAAGGGATATTGACGATTGAAAAGTTACTATTATCACATTTATCATAGAGCTTGGCTGTTGAATACCATTTTCTTTTTCAAGTAAAATATTCAAATATAAAACAGATGTTTCAGTCTTTGTCGTATCTTTTATCTCAAGCTCAAAATGATATATATCGTATCAACATAAGATTGGTAATAACCATTGTTAATTGACAATATGTCGTCGATATATCTAAATGTCCAGTTGAAGGCCACAGCAAGTGTTTTTCACCTTTTCACGTATACGATTTTATACAAACTGCTTCATATGAATACAAAAATAAAATATTGAAACATTATAATAAAGCATTCTAATACCAGATGGGCGTGGTTATACATTAGCATAGCGATTATATATATAAAAACAAAACTATAAGTGATAGAAAATTCCGAAAATTATGCAGATTTGTCACCAACTTTTTTTAAAAGCAATTTTGTTATGAATTGTCTTTAATTACAAAGGAAGAATTAAGCAATTAATTGTTGAAAAAGCCTTCATCGCTAATAGAATACAAGTGTACTACTTGTTTTAACTCTCACCAACAGTGACCAAGATTATTATTCCAGAATTGATAGTAAGGCATTAAGGCCCAGCTCCTTGGCAAAATTATAACTACTTTAAAAGTATAAAGAAAGGCCAATATAACGTCATAAAAATTATGAGCAAAATATATAAAGAAAATCAATCATTTCAAAATTTTCCTTTTAAATAATTTTCCCTCTGTAATGAATATTAATCAACTCGAATACAGACACAAAGATATTATCTGAACTTTTCCTACGTGACTGTATACTAATAATACTAGTTATAATTTGAAATTTAATATGTACGTTTTACAAAACATCAAATGAAACCTGAACATTTCCTGCCAAATATATCTTTAGATTTCACCCACGAATGGTGAAAATAAAGGGTTTGCTTTTTCCGGAATGGGATCCGTTAAAAACGCTGACCCAAATACACAATACGGGGGAGTGATGTATTCCTATTCCTCAGACAAAATCCGACTTTGGCGCCCAAAGTTAGACGGACGTCACTTCCTGGTCTACGTCAGCAGTGACTGGGGCGGAGGACACCATACACAGTCAGCTGAGTCCGTTATTGCCCGGATGTCCGTGTGGAAAGCTGGACAAATATGTAAGAGTATAAATATAAAGCATTATTTTATCATGTTTGCCAAAAGTATTTTTAGTAGGATAAAGTATATCAGGTTACTTTCTGATAACAACTGATTTGAGAGGTTTAGATATATTTAAGAATGATTCAGAGAAAAGGGAAAAAAGTACTTGTTAAATTCATCATTAACATCATGATGTCAAACAAAAATTAATACCAAATAATTTAGGTCTAATTCCCCCGAGCCAACGAACCACTCCAAAAACGACTAAATCCTACACAACAACTTTGATGACGTCATATTCATCTATAAGTGTGGGGAATTCCTCGGCTAGAGATTTAAAGAAGGACGGCAAGTTAAAATGAACTATGAATTTTAAAAAATACATTCATTGTTTGTGAACAAAAATATCAAAATGTGACATTTATTTTGGAAAACATGTATATCTACAGACAGCAGTATTTTTTTCTGTACAATAATATTAAACATTCAATAACATTATAATACTTGTACATTAAATAATAATGGATGCTTTCCAGAAGCACTGACAGCTAATCTCTGATTGAAAAAAGGAGCTGCATTTTTTTCCATGTACGATGATCTGACGAGTCAGAAATGATTTTGATATATTAAATTTCAGAGTTGACCTTAAGTAAGCAATGCTGATATCTACGTAAGCAATTTAAAATTGTAATTAATTATTGTTTTACTGTTGTAGAATTGTGGTACGATCGGTCTGTGACGGTACCCGTTATTTGGCTTGTCGTGGGAGGGGGCGGCCTTTTATTGATTATTTTCCTGTCGATATCTGTTTACTGTGTATGTAAAGAGAAGTCAGCAAACGAGGTAAAAGAGACAGTCAAAAACTTTAATGTCATTATTTTATCTCATTAATATTTGATATGAATGAAATTTTCTATTGAACTTATTTTTCATTTACCTAAAATGAAACTGAATTTTACTTTGATACGATGTGAATACTTTTTTCTTTCAGCATTTTTTTTCTTCCGAATGAATTTCTGACTTTTCATTTTAGGTTTTTCCGCATAACGATGGAGAGGCTTAAAATGTAAAACATGACTTTGCTGATGTCTACTTGGAATGGAGTCATAGTGATCAAGATCATCTATCAATAAACAATTCTTCTTAATTTATCTCTAGTGTTACAATTTTTAAAAACGACTAATGAACTCTTCAACTTATTGATAGACATGATGACAAGGTCGTATCAATTATAGAATTTGCAAAATGCTTAAATCAAAAGATACATTTAACATCCTCATTCATTTATTTGTTTGTCAATAGCTTTTCTCGTTTAAAAAAATTGCTCTCATTTAAAGCGTGTCGAATCAACTTAGAGATTTCATAGAAAAATGAGCGATTGCTACATAAGGAAGGCTGACGATAAAAAAGTATTTCATCACGTTTATCAAGTTTTTTTTGTTGGGTTACCATTAGATTTTTTTCTAATAAAGTACGTAAGTGTGAGAGAGTCATGTCAGACTTTGGTATCTTTTATCTCGAGTATAATTATTTAAGGAATGAAGCTTATTTCAACTTTTGTTATACGATATAACATAACTTGGGGCAGTTTACGCTTTCGCGGTTTATAAAAAAGCGTAAACTGCCCAAAGTTATGTTATATCGTATAACATAAGTTGAAATAAGCTTCATTCCTTATACTTAAATTTCAATGTAGACAATGGGACAATTTTTCCATTTTTTCCTTCGGAAAAAGGTTTCAAATATCGCATATTTTAAAAGTTAACGGCAAGCGGAGTAATACGTTTTTGACGTCACTCATTGTAACGTAGGCAAGTTATGTTATACAAAATGGATAAAACCGTTTAACCAATCAAATGACGTGTTACAGCTGAAATTAAATTATATACATGTAATATCAATTTAGGAATAAAAATGAAGATTGTTTATAGATAGAACGTTGTCAATATATCTAAGTGTTGATTTGAATGCTATGGCACAAGACCTTCTCTTCGTGATAAAAGTTTTTGAATGAATTGTGCTTCATATGAATACAAAAATCAATATGCTTAAAACGAGGAGTAATTCGAAGAAATAGAAATTCTGGCAAATTGTAAGAAGACTTGATTTCTAAAATCTACAAATATATCGTCATTCAGAAAATCAAGCATATTTTCATGGAATATATGGATATTGTGAAAAATATTCAAGGTCAAAAGTCCATTAACCAAAACAAATTTTAGAGCAGAGCAAATATCAGTGCTGGGACCAGGTGCCACGGAGGAGTGAGCATCCCCTGCCGACCGGTCACACCTGCAGGTAAAGTGCTCCTAATCATGATAGGGAAACAACGGGAAAATCCGTCGACAATTCATTATCACATTATTTTTTGAGTAATTGTGTGTATAATGAGAACTTTTTTAACAAAATAATTTGAATTACCTAAGGACAAGATAAGGAAATTTTCGGTTTTATTTTTATTGAATAAGCAGCTGTCAATTAATATAATTAATAAATCCTAGATATCATCGTGTGTAACATTTTCATTGTAAAGACAGTTAACCGTGACTACGCTTACACCTCTTTGTATTGTTAAAAAGTTCCATAACAGTCATATTGATAAAGTGTAGACTGGAAAGATTTCCATTCCTATCTAAATTTTCATTGTTACTATGTGGAATGGCGGTGTGCTGAGTGTTCTTCTTGCTATCTTTGGAAAGAAGTTCTTAGTGATGGGATATTAATATGGTTTTAAATCTTTTATAGAATTCTAACTTTCATTGACAGAATGGAATGATCAGTTAAATTAAAGTGTTAAGAAATTCAACTGGCTTCCGTTGTTTATTTGAAATCTATGCCCAGATATTCTTTTATCGAATAAACCCTTGTATCATCAAAGTAAACAAGCCAACAGAAGGTATATTCTTTACCATGGAGAACATTGGAAGAATTGAAGTTCAAATTTTTTAAAGTAATGGTATAAAAGAAGCGTTTTCCAGAAAAATAATAATATAAGAACAGTTTGTAATCAAAAAATGACATGTTTTACAGTTTTTGGCAGAATATTAGATAGATAACGTAGGATTGGAAAAGGAGTCTTCAAACGTATCTCTTCTAAAAACTATACATTTCTTGTTCGATTATTGTGCACGAAACTTTGGCTTTATACCAAAAACTGGGAATTTGATGATTGTGCATTACATGGATTTTGAAATGTAATTAATTAAATTACAATTACAATTACTTTGCAAATGTAATTAATTAAATTACAAATTACATTCAAGAATACACGTATAAAAGTAAATAGTATGTATAAAAACACCAACAGACAAAGTCAAAGGTGTGAAAAATGTTTATTTAGGAATAAGTATATGACCCCAAGACACTAATTAGCACCTGTTAATAACTTCCAACACAAGCTAAAAATATGGCCAACAAAAGGATTAGAAGCCATTGGACTTCTTATTTTCATAAGGATTAATTAATTAAAAAATCAAAATATGAATTTTATTTGTAAACTTTACAAAGATTAATTTGATTTAAAAATTTTTTTTAAATGAAAAGGGGCATTGTATTTAAACAACAATTGACATAAAAAGGGAAGTTCTTTTCAAGAAATTTTAACTTTTATAATTTTTGGTCCAAATTATAAGTTATTAACCTTTCATAAATAATGTTTATGAAATTGAGGGAGAGGAGACCATTTTTCATTTATTTAAAACCAGTGTAATTGAATGTTATTGAAAAGTAATTGTGAATTACATGCCTTTTTGGAAAGTAATTAATTAAATTACCATTACTTGTAATTGAAAACTTGGTCAATTACACATTACTTTCATTAGCGTCAATGACATCGAAATTTGTAATTAATTACAGTCAATTACCATTACACATTACCATTACCCCATCCCTGTATTCCACCATATTTCAAGTTTAAGACTACGTCTTGTATTTCCAACAAATATACATCGACCATTGCTTCCAATTACTTCAATTACAAAAAAACTTAACATGGCCTGGATACCGAGTATCTAACCTTCCATAGTGTTCATGTTCTTCTTCGGCCTATAACTATAGCCCTGCTGGACACGTTATTACAGGTGACGTAAATATAGTTGATAATGAGGACCTTAGATCACTTATCTTAAAAGGTCCTAAACATACGGAACCCCAATCTTTCAACTGGCGTCGGAATGTCATAAATATTATGGATTCTGTTGAAGATTACACTAGACGATAGGCCAGATTTGAAAAAGAAGACGTTGACACTTTGTCAGAATGGATTAAATGTATCAGATCCATGTTAAAGTTGTGTATTAAAAGATTGAGGGGCAATTTGGAAAACATCTATCCTTCTATGTTCAATAATCCAAAAGTGAAATTAGAATTAGATAGATTACATGATCAGTTCGTACTGGTCCTTATTGACAGAGCAGAAAACATCAAACATCAGTCTTCATTTGTAAGGCTCATTATATAAATTGAATTTCATAAAACCGTCGATTAAATTCTACAAGTGGTAATTTAACTTATACTCATACTTCCCTTTCTAAGGAAGATATTCTTCAAAATTATATGTCAGTTTTGAATATTTTTTATATCCCACAGAGCCAAAATGAATTTGAACTTCCCTATATATATTAGAAACTTCATAAGAATCCTTACAAACATAGATACATTACACAAAGATCAATTGCGGGTTCCAGTAAATGCTCAACCATGCCTCTTTCATTACTCCTCACTCAGATAGGTAAATTATTGACAAGCAAGTTGATGAAACAAGAAAATCAGCAGTCTCGTTTAAAGTTGTCATTTCGTAAGTTTTATGGTCTATACAATGACCTTGTCAGCGAATAAAATTTATCATTGAATCAAATACTGATGGACGTTTTCATACTTATTGTTAGTCCATTATTATTACACTGAATTGACGACGGATTTTTCCGTTGTTTCTCGATCATGACAAGGTGGACACGGCGGATGTGGCCGGTCAGCAGGAGATGTTCACTCCTCCACGGCACCAGGTCCCACCTCTGATGTTGCGGAGGTCCTTGTTTGCTCTGCTCCTATTTTGTATTGTTTTAATTTATGGACTTTGATATTGAATACTGTTATTGATATTCTGATATTGAACACCGTTATCTGCATACCCTTCTTAGAGCAGAAGTTCAAACCTCTGTGCTGCGAAGGCGACTGGAAGAATAAGTTTCCTCGGGGACAAACGGCTAACAGAGTTTTATGTTCGGTTGTTCCAATAAAACATGAAGATAACGATCATAATCATGCTAAAAAGTCCATTGTAACAATACAAATAATGAACAAAGCAAACACGGACCTCTTTTAAAATTATCACAGATAGGATTAGGTGTCATGGAGGAGTAGACATCCCCTGTCGAGCCGTCTGCTTCTTTTCCTAATTAGGTAACGTAAATCCATTTTCAATTCAGTCGGAAAAAGGCCATCAACATTCAGCTTAATGAAAGATTGATTGTATTTACTGACAAGGTCCTTACATCGACCATAGAATTTGCGAAAGGTGGTTGTTACCAACCATGGACATTTTAAAGGACCCTTTTTAAATCACCCCGTGTCACGGACAAGAATTTCGGAGTAACTATCTTGCTTCTTAAAACAAAATCTTGCAACAAAGGAATTGACGCCATGAGCAAAAGCAATATTTCTAATCACAAAAGGGTCCAATATTGCATTCCACAATAGTTCAAGTTGAAGTCTACAACCCTCTGATAAATATTCATCGACAATTGTTTCCAAACATTTTAATTTTTTATGAACAAAAACAACTCTAAGGTGCGTAAATATGGACCATCTGAAACCGAAATTCTCAGGGGCACTAAAATATACGTCATAACTGGAGTGTAAATATAGTCAATGGAATTTCAAATCATTCAAAATTTAGAGAACCCTCCACATTCATCATCCGATGAATATTATCATGCTTTTCAGAAATAAAATCTTGATGTTAAAAATTCAAATATAAGCGGAATTCTTTTTTATTCCGACATATATGAGGTTTGTTAAATTTAAATCTTTTCTCCTTAGTACCCTTTTTTTAACAAAGCACTGAAAAGGTTATCAAGAAATAGCGTAATTAAGTTACAATCTCTTTTGCATTTATCTGACACATGTATTTCATCCATCGATTATATTAAATGTAGAGAGAGGGAGAAGATTTTTATAAATGCATGTCTTTAATCGCAAAAGGCAATAGGAGTCGTATTTTAATTTGCCTCGACCTAATATAGATTCTGCACGTCTTAAGTAATGTTTACACTTCTAAAAAAAGATAATAATTATCAAGCTCTAGTTCCCCATTCTCTCTCAATATTTTCATCTTTTTTCCTCCTGTGTAGATAAGAGGTAATAATGTCTAGCCATTTAATATCTCCGGACACGGAGAGCGTGTGAGATTTATCATTTTACTTATGACAGAGATAATCCAGCTCTTCTATAAAGTCACCAAGATTTTAGATTACAATGCTTATTTATGCGATTGGATTTCCAGATTATCACTCTTTTCAAGTGTTTCCTCCTTGTATGTGTCCTGGTTGATAGGAGTTTGTAACTTCAAAGTTCTCAACCTTTAAACCTAAGATAGGTGTCGATATATATTATACTTCAAGAACGATTTTTTGGTTGTTTTTTTTTTTATTTTTCTCAAAAGAAATGAAGAACGATTTCAACAGTGTAATAGTTATAGTATTAAACATCTTTTGCCTCTTAGGTAAGTTTTTGTCAAGTATCATTTATTTAAATGCTCTGGTTAAAAGAATAAAGACTATGGTTTTGAAACTTAACTTGTTACTTAAAATTTTTAATCAATACTTTTTACTTATTTTTTTTTTAAATTTACTTTATTCTAATTTCAGCCATTTCTATATTTATTTTTTTCCTATTTGTTTTTTTCCAGATTTTCGTGTTTCTAGTCGATGCTTTAATAAGCCTCACTTTCTCAGCCAATGGACGGATGTTGAGGCACAGAGGACCAGGAAACCTCTCACCTTAGAACACGAATGTGGAGATTTTCCCGCCAAAGTGGAGATCCAGGTCAGACCCAAAACCGGAAACTGGACCAATTTTTATTTTCCTGGAATCGGATCCTCTCAAAGAGATGATGATAGAAATGAGACGTACGGCGGAATCGTGTATAAATACAACAAAGACGAAGTGGTTTTGTTCATACCCGGTGCTAATGATGGATATTCATCAGGGACAATAATTTACACAGGTAGCGTTTTTGACTTAAATTTACAAGGAACAATAAAAAATAACTGTTGCAAGCACGGGCAAAATATTTGGCTTTTTACTATTTCCCCCGAAATATTTGCCATGTTCTGGAATTTAAAAGAATTATATATTATATTATTAAATTGTTATTTATAGTCATGACAGAGTTTGCACAATTTTTTGGATGACCGTAAAAAAAAAAATTCTGGGAAGGCTTTTCACTAATTTGGCTACCAGATATATATAGCACTCTTTAACTTTCAGAATGCGATTCTTCCAGTACATTTCCAATAGATTATATTGGATAAATTATGCTAATTTGTATTTTATTGATGCTCTTCTATAAATGTATTAATGTTAAATTATTATTTTGTTTCCTTCATAAGATACCTTATGCATTGCGCTGAAAGCACCGTTGCACATCATTTTAGATGCTCTGAGTAACGCAGCTGCCAAAGGAACAAACGTTTCTATATGATATATTAAAAAAACAATTATTAATGCAAAGTAGTTATATAATTTTACAAAATATCAAAGTTAAGAACGTATCATTTTTATTTCCAGTCCTTACAGTGTACATGTACATTTTTAGTTCTACTTTAATTATTCATCTGTGTACAGCTTATCCGTGTGCAAAGAAGTCGGTTCACTTTACACATAAAATGGCCCTGTAGATATACCTATTGATTGATTTACATTTGATTTTCTATTTGAAGCATTAAAATAAAGTAGAGACTTGGTGCTTTCATATCCTATTAAATTTTTTCTCCTCAACGTCCAGGTCTTGGAGAACTGGCTTTATGAAATTGCAATGTTCTTGAATTTTTAGGTAAACAGGTATAATTGAGTACTTACAGTAAAGAAAAATAATATGAGCGCATTATCTGATCTAAAAAATAAAATATGTCCATTAATCATCAGAAACAGTTCTATCATTTACTAGTTGCATATTTTAGATCAGAGGTTGCGCTCTATATGAAATATCAAAAAATAGCTATAAAAATTGGCCGTTTTTGTATACTTTTTCAGAATATGAGGAAATTGACGCATTTTGTGACGTCATAATGCATTGACTCGCCAGAAAATGACGTCAATTTTTATAGATACGCAGACACCGAAGGTCTAAGTGATATCTAATGCATTGTTAACTAAAACTATGCAGTTTCAGTTTTTCAGAAATTCACAGGGCCAAATAAGGCAAAAGTGAACCTTGTTCTTTGTTTAGGATTTAGTTGTAATTCAACATACTTATAAATGACTTTGTCGATGTGTAACGAGATTTATTCGGATTTTGTCTTTCTCTTATATAGAAAATTTTTTTGATGGATGACCATCCATTTTCTTGCATGTGGACATGTAAGATCTCCCATGTTTTGTGATTGGAGATCATTTCTATCCAATAATTTGTTCCTTTTATAAAGCCTGTAAAGGAAGGAATGAACGAATGATAAACTTGATTATACAGTTATTTCATCTACAGGTACGTCTACCTGGCGAGGCCCTGTTGCCCAAAAAGAAAGTCGAGCGCAGGTACGAACTTTAGTCTGGTGTCCAGGTGACCTCCCCAGTCCTACACACGAATCACAATGGATTCCATTCAATAGTTCTGGTAAAATGCCATGTATTCTACTTTTTGTTTTGGAACAAATATAATTCTATCCATTTTACTGCATATTTAAGTTATACACATATACTCTTTTAACCTATTTCTACCTGATAATTAAAACTTTTAATGAAAATTCTTATTTTAGGAATCGGTTCATTCTTGGAAATTCCTCACAACCAAGGAACTTTTCCAGATCTAATTACTGTTCAGATTCGCCAAGAGGGCACAGAATGGCTGTCGGACGGGATAGGTATACCAGCTGTATATATTTCAATCTTAATGTAGCATTGCTCAATACTTTAATACAAAGATGAAGTAAAATAGAAAAAAAACTTTTAACCCTGCTGTTTAGGCACAGTAATAGGATTAGTATTTATTGTATTCCTTTAATTTTCCACCCTTTACATTGAATCGTTTTCCTGATTTTTAGGATCTATGTCTGCCCTTAAACCAGACAGCACTACATCCTGGGGAGGAGTGATCTACGGTTATAATAGAAGTCACGTGAGGGTGTGGGCACCATATCGTAAAAATGGTGAGCATGTATTCAAATTATCAATTGACTTGTCTTTTCAATTTCAGTTTTTCCGCGTGTCGCTGTGGTTAGAACATCTTCTTTAAAGTTTCGGAGCAACGATTTGATCATTATAAGTCGCGAGTTTCAATCCTTCTGTGGGGTATGGAGGATGGTCCTTTGGATTAGACCGTAGAAACAGAAATCGTATCATGTCTACGCAGAAGCCGTTGACACAAAAAAGTTCCCTCTCTACTCAGAGGCTGAAAGGTCCTTAAAGGTATAAATGCGCAACCCTCTAACGGCAAGTGATGGCGTCTCAATAGAATACGGTATTCACACGCACGATATATCCCAATGAACTCGAAAATCACTACATAGTATTCACATCTGTTCAGCTCATAGGTAAAAAAGTAACAACTGATGAAACACAGTAGACAAGTCTAAATGTTAAATTGAATTACATAGGGAAAGATTCCACTGTAGAAATTAACAAATTTAGAAGTTAATAAAACAAGAAGTTAATAAAGTTAATAAAATAAGAAGTTAATAAGATAAGATAGGCTTATTAATTATGGAGAACAATTGTTTCCTATCAAAATTGTAACAGTTTAGTGGAAGGGCTGGCCTCAGAAGTATATAGAGGATATTCAATGTTTTGTAGTTGAATATAGAATTTATTTCACGAGTGGGACAGGATTTTTCAACTGTTACCCTCCAAAACAGGCACCATTTATTTTATTATACTGAATGTCTTCTCAAATTAAGTCAGCAAAAAGAAATCGTCGATCATCTTTACGTTCACGTTTAGAAAGCTTTCAAACTCCTCGCTACTTCTATAAAGATTTACTGAACTTTTTATTGTTTGTTTGATACTCTAAGAGTCTTTTATCATATAAAAGTTCGTTATTTCTGCACTCGCAAGCATGTTTCGTCTGTCGTTTGTTGTTTTCAAGCAAGCTACATCGGACGCAAGCTTTTATTGACGTCAAGTTTATTCCAGTTCTTTCAAACTCGCAACTGACGTTTTGAGAATTCTACGGTGAACCGTACGCGCGATATATTCACGCATGTGGCATTACCGTTGTGTTACCCGTTGTCACATGCGTTGCTAAGGCTGAGGGTAATAGAACGGATTGTTAACTGCGTCTAAACCAATCAGATTTCAGTATTTAACATGAAAGTATAATAATACTGAATATTTCAATAAGGAGTAAGCTTTTGTCATACCAAGTGCTGAACCAGGCAATGTCCCTTCGTATTTAAACATTTTTTATGAAGTCAAAGAATCTTGTAAAGGGAGGGGATCGAACTCATATTTGTTGCCTAACGTCCCTCTTGAGAATTATTTACTCATTTGCCACTTACCGGTGGCTGCAAATTTATACCTATACTCGGGACTCATTAGCATTTAACAGTGAGGGATCATTTTTCTGCCAGCACCAACTGCGATACGGGACCTTTGTTTTTATGGTCTCATCCGAAGGTCTCCACGTCTCATCGTGGATTCCAACCCGCAACATAAGGATGACTCTGGAGCAGATCTACACGATCTCACCATTATAACTTCCTATATATTGATTGGAATATTAAACGTAACTAAAACTGTAGGTATCAGTTGAATAACCGGATGTGGAAATAAAACAGAGTTCCTATATAAATGCGGTAGTGATAATGAACATGGCAAACAGGCTATACAGTTACAAGCTGTATCAACTAGAACTGAAGTAAATCTTTTTCATTCTATTTATGAGTATTCTCTCCTACTGAATACAGGATGATGCCAGTATTTAGACTGTATTTACCATTCACGAAACTAAGATAGCACTGAAAGGATTTGATACGTTATGTCTATACAATTTTATGTTCTAGGTAAACTCTTTTCTGCTGATGATGGTTGGGGTTCTGCAACAGAGTCATGGTCACGTGGTCTAGTCAGAATAAAATCCTGGAAGGTTACAAATATGCACTATGTTACGACACAGCTTAACCAGAACAGCAACAACGAACTCCCTCTCAATACAGTGTACAATCAGGACGAGGATTTTATGATTGTCAAAGTGAGCGACCATCAACCTCTTCTGCTATGGTTTTAAAGAGCTTTAACTCTAATTATTTATTAAGGTCGGAAGACACGTTCCATAAATATATGTTTTGGATCTCTTGGTATTATATAAAAAATTATTCATATCTTCATTGTTTTCAAAATGTTTTTAAAAATAAGTATACCAAAAATTGACGATATATGCTATTCAGATTACCCATATGGATTATGTAAGAAACATCACCATATGGTAACTTATTTAAATGCCTGGTAAGGTACCTTTATTTTTTGTGAGGAAACATGTTTAAGTACCTGTACTTGATTGACAAATTCTTAGGAAAAATTATATATTTCTGAGGAACCTGTCGTCTGACCTTAAAATTAATTGAAAAGAAATAAAACTGAAGAATTTTGTAGGTTCTTGCTGACAATGGGGATAACAAGGGTTTTCTATTTCCGGCCTCTGGGGCAGTACAGAATGACGACGGTATGTCCGCCTATGGCGGCGTCGTCTACGCAGCTTCCCGTGATACCCTGCGGATCTGGACCCCGGTACTGTCCGGCTCTAGGTATCTCATCTACATCAACGACGACTGGGGAAATTCAATGTATCCTCAGACTTCTATATCTGCCCAACTTCTGATTCAAATTTGGAGATCAACCACATGTAAGAAGTGTGTTTCAGTTTATAATTAATATAATTAAAAACAAAATCATTTAAACTTCTTTAAGCTATCAAGTTGTCACTAAAATTTCCTCAACTGGAAACAGAACATAATCCACGTTTACAAAAGAAATGGTCAGAAACACAGTTTTACCTCATTTTACAAGCATCTTCATTCTATGCAACATTGTCACGGAAGCTCAATCGGTAGAGCGCTCGCTCCCTAATCAGAAGCTCGCGAGTTTGAATCTTGACGAAGATTGACATTAGTCGATAAAAAAGCGTAGCAACTTTCCTCCGCCGAACGCTTTACATCGGGCCTAAATTAAAATTTTGTTTGTTTGCCCTTAGCCGACCGACCCACGAAAATTGGCCCGACTCAAAATATTTTATTCTACTTTTCAAATACAATTTTTTTTATTTGATTTGTTTCTTGTCCGTTTTTCTTGGTTACATAAATCATGTATTAGGTCATTTAAACACGTTAATTTTCCTTTTCCTAAGTCGCCTGTTGATGATTGAGATTAGGAACTGAATGAAATGGCGAAGAAATAACATTCACAGTGATATATTTGATCTTGTTGATGAATGCGCTAACTACCACGTTCATAATTAAAGTTAAGATGATTGTCCGTCGTTTGGAGCACTATGATGTTTCTAATCGATTTCAAAATAAATGTCGCCGACATATCTGACAAAAAATACAATTATCTTACTTTAATTTTATTACCAAATCTAAGTGAAAAAGCACAAAAGTAGTTATAAATGTTGAAAACTTCGTCATGCTTTCAGCCTTGTTAATATTATGACCGCCATGATTAAATTTGGGGTCAGACTAATAACAGGAAACGGACAATATTGCAAGGTTTTACTATACTAAAGAAAATATTTTCCGTCTAGACAATGTGGAAACGTAATTCAAATAAGAAATACAAGTCTTACTTTTAAATAACAACTTTAAAAACTTGTAATCCAATTAATAAATACATTAAATGGAAGGTCGGACTAATATCAGTAATATACCCATAGAATGGAATTTTTAAAAAAATAATTCCCACTGTTTCCTTATATTGTTTAAAGTAAACAAAATATTATTTTCCAATTTATTTAAAAGAAAAATTGATAAACATTTTTGTATTGACATACAAAGATAGATATACAGCTTATAGTATACCAAATTTGTTTAAGTTCTAGAACTAGTACATTTTGTTCCATGAAGCAAAAGTTCCAATTACAAAGAATATGTACCCGACAGTATTGATTGTCTAAAATTTTAATAGTAATTTTATGTCAAGAAGAAAATAAAATAAAATATTTTTCCTACCTACCTACCCATTGCTAAAAATCTGGGTCGGTAAATGGCAAACAAACAAAATTTTAATTTAGGCCTCATAAACCACACTCACTGTTTTATGGACATCAGTGCCGAGTAGAGGTCCATTTGGGGACTTCACCGGAATATACTGACGTTTCTATATGTGATTGAAAAAGAAGGTTGTAGAACAACATTCAATCAATAATTATGTAACAAAAAATATTACCCGAAAGTTCCAGAGGAGTGAAAATGACCGAGCAGTAGAGCGAGCTTTACCGAATGTTGAAGATGCTTTTGTAATAATTGCAAACTGATTCAGTGATTTTCACTTGGTTAACATTGTCTACATGCATTTACATGGCTTATCTAAAATATTTTGGTATGGGAGTGTGATTTACCATCAGCCTAAATTCATTTTTGTTCTGTACAAATAAAACATATTCTTAAGGTAGGTTTAATGAAATTAGAGATGTATGACATTTATTACTGTTTTACAAAGAATGGCGAAGCCAATTTGATTTGAAATGTGAATTAATATCCTAATATCACTAATAAAGTGATATTTTTCATGTGTTTAGGTGCAGCGTCCACGACTTCCTCAGCAACTCCCTCCACCTCTATCAACCAACAGTCCAGTAAATCAATTTCAACCACTTCCACCTATATCAATTCACAGTCCAGTTATTCAAATTCAACAAATCAACAGAAATCATATCAAGCACAATCATCAAAATTATCAACAGGTAACTTTCCTCATTTATTTTATTTTATACTTTTGTCATACATTTATAAATGATAGTGTTTTGTACATCTGTCACGTTTAATTTAGCAAAGAATTCATTTTAAAATTGACAATATTTTTTTAAATTCTGTTCAATCAGAAACTCTTTTCACGAGGGTTTGTTATTTCATGAATTCAGGTATACATGTATATATAGCAACGAGACTAGACTTCATAAATTTTAACTGCTCGGTGTTCAAGGGAAATTTATGAAATTATATTAAGCTTCCGCTGTGGTCCCCGCTGCTGTTGGTGGTAGCTTGTTATTATTGGCTGTTTCTGGGGCGGTGGTGGCCGTGGTCTTGTGGAAAAAGTACCGGAGGAACAGAGTTGTAAGTAGAAATCAGTACTCTTTAATATTTACTTTAAAGTTCTGCATTACAAAAGTAATTGACATACTACTTGTACCCATTGTATATCGAAACAAGATAAATCCATATTTTATAGAGATGAAAAATACAGATTACAACAAGGTTTCACAATATGAATAAATCTTGACTGTCAATGAGGCGCAGTCAATTATTTATTGTGTATTATGGCTAAAGAACACAATACGACTGGCATTAAACGTCAATATTTTCCTCGACAGATGTTGTAAAGAACAAACAATACTTTTTATAAGGTGTGTCATGCAAAGATTACATCATAAATTATACACGTTTACACTGCACGTAGGTGAAAGAAATTTGATATGTTCATTTTAAGAAAAAAATATGTATGACAAAAGACAGATTTTTTGTTTTATTTTGATTAATTTTAAATCGACAAACATCGATAAAACAAACAACGTTAGAAAACATAAAGCTGAAATTATTATTTATATTACTTAAAAGTTAAAAACAAAATAAAGGAAAATATAGGAAAAAATATTTAAAGAAAGCTTTTTTATCGAATACAGGAGATATTTACAAAATTATAGATCTTTTTTGCAAGCTGCAAAATGTTGAATATAATTTTAGAAAGATTTCACCTGTTCGAAAAGATACTCTTCTTTTCTTGAAGAAGAGACAGGGTTTGTCGAAGAAATTCTTTTACAATCAAATTTTGATAAAGCTCAACGCAAAAAATCGAATATTGTCTGATATTTTAACAGCTTAAAAGAAGCAACAATAAGTTAAGTCATTTTCAGAATGATAACTTTAATTTTTAAACTCAAAACAATGAACTTTTAAACGTTTCCTTTAATATTTTTCATTTACTTTTCACAAAGCTAAATGTGTTTCAAAGAAACATCGATATCAAAGCTAATTTTGTTTCGGTTTCAGGTCAGCGAGACCAAAGAAGAAGGATAAAGAATTTTGTGAAGTAAATTTTAGTAACAAAATAGTGCCAAATTATTCCTTTGGTATACGACTCAAATAAGAAAATAATTGTTAATATGTCATGACATTTAGATATGATATTGGAGTTCTGTTCATTTAAGACATTAAATATTTTTTTACATAGGCCAGAAACAAAGCGTAGAAATGGCGCATTGATGTATTGCAATTCCATTATATAATAACAAGGCGTTTTATATGCTAATTTATATACTGTGTATGTATATCATCTGAAATGATCCTTCTGTGGCAGATCTTTACGTAGACCTGGAATATTTCCTTTAGCATTTTTATACAAGGACCATTGAGTTCAAAATAGCAATCACATCAAACTAAGCAAACTCATGTTTTTTATGAAATGAATATTTATTTGTATTACATTAACAACGAATGATATAATATATTTATAAAGATTGTTTGGAAAAACAAAACATTTTGTAATACATTTTTATTTTATATCCGTTCTTTTACTTCAGCATCAAACTTTGGAAAATTTGTTTAAAAATTGCGAAGGAAGAGTTTTTGAAGCGTTCAAGAAATTGTTCCCATGTAATGTTTCTGTGACATGGCACATTAATTTTCCAGGCAAATCAGCTGCTATCTGAAAAGGAAGCAGAGTAGAAATTATACATTGATATCCAGGGCAATATAAAACAAAACAATAGGCAAATCTCCATTGATAATTAAATCGTCTCTGGTATTTTGAAGAAATATTTTGTAGATAATGAGCAATGATTAACCTCGCAATCGTGTTAGCAGACTTTAAATCGGAAGTTTGCTGGAAACTTCCAAATACCGGTATGTCAGATGCGATGGATTCTGTAATATGTTTTTGGTTGTCCTTGGAGAAGGAGATTAAGTTATTTTTACTTTAAACATAAATGAGCACACATGTTTGAGTCGAATATCGTAATTGTTTCATCTTGCAGTATTCAATATTTGGAATATTAGTTAATTTGAATATACATTTTTTCTTTATCACGCTCTTTGTTCAAAGGGGATTCGGTATCTAATCTTTATTTTCATGGAAACAGGTTCTGTTCCTACTTGAAAACCCTTCTGTTCATAATATATTTTTGCTTGCATTATATATAATTGCAGCCCGGAGGACCGGGCTGCTCTATACATATAAATTTAAGTGTTGGTGTATGGGGATTTGGTAGGGAGTAGTTATTTAGAATTAAAGGTTTTCTAAACATTGAAAAGATTGTTAATCAAAATGTTCTTTCCGTTTATGAATTACGAGATACATAATATATTTACTTCCATAAAATGAATCTGTAAAATTGTAAACGTTTTTCATATTTAATATATAAAGTTGCTTATCATTTAATATCGGAAAAACGACAGGTCCCTTTTTAGCTCACCTGAGCCGAAGGCTCAAGTGAGCTTTTCTGATCAAAATTTGTCCGTTGTCTGTCGTCGTTGTCGTTGTTGTCGTAAACTTTTCACATTTTCATCTTCTTCTCAAGAACCACTGGGCCAATTTCAACCAAACTTGGTACAAAGTATCCTTGGGTTATAGGGATTTAAGTTTATTCAAATGAAGGGCCACACCCTTTTCCAAGGGGAGAAAATCATGAATTTGTTAAAAAATAATGGCACTTTTAAAAAATCTTCTTCTCCAGAACCGCTCGGCCAGGAAAAATGAAACTCATGTGGAAGCATCCTCAGTTAGTGTAGATTCCTGTTTGTTCAAATCATGACCCCCGGGGCAAGGGTGGGGCCAAAATGGCCGACCCAAGTTTTAAATAGGAATATATAGGAAAAATCTTTAAAAATCGTCTTCTCCAGAACCACTGGGCCAGGAGAGATGAAACTCATGTGGAATCATCCTCAGGTAGTGTAGATTCAAGTTTGTTCAAATCATGACCCCTGGGGCAAGGGTGGAGCCAAAATGGCTGACCCTAGTTTTACATAGGAATATATAGGAAAAATCTTTAAAAATCTTCTTCTCCAGAACCACTGGGCCAGGAAAGATGAAACTCGTGTGGAATCATCTTCTCAGGTAGTGTAGATTCAAGTTTGTTCAAATCATGACCCCCGGGGCAAGGGTATGGCCAAAATGCCCGACCCAAGTTTTACATAGGAATATATAGGAAAAATCTTTAAAAATCTTCT
>PRKT01000089.1:1064661-1090595 GCA_003671525.1 Saccostrea glomerata | reverse complement strand
TCGGATAAAAACATATTCTGCACAGTTCGAACGTGTTTTATGTTCTAAAATTGAAAATTAATACATTTATATAGGTGATGCGTGTGTCTAACTTCAATTTATATTTTATGCAGCCAACATTTACTTGAGGAGTTAATCAAGTTTAAATGGTATCGTTTTTGATTGGTTTTTATCCGATTACAAGTTTTCAAAATATTCGCAACTATCGTCTCCATCAATTAGACGCATGCCCTTTCACGCATATCGAAGCTGTTCGATGATCAACTCGTTTTCATTATTTACTTTCTATATTTCTCGGGCGACAATTGATGGTTACATCAATGTTTTCTTGTTAAATTATTATGTAGCTTTTGGATTTAGAATTATTATTTAATTTGCTAACTTGCTTGCTGTTCTATAAAACAATCTTTTATTTGCCGTGTGTTAGCTACATGTTAATAAAAAAGTAAATGCTTAAAGTAGTCCAATCCTTAGGTTCTCAAAATTAGGCGCTGAGAATTTTGAAAATGCTCACAAAAATATCTCTGAATTCTCAAAGTAGTGTACATTTACCGAAAGAAATTCTTAAGAGTTCATCTTTCAAGTTAATCATATTATACTAGTATAAGGAAAATTGGTAAATCAAACATAACTTTTCAGGTAATATGAATAAAACGCCTATGCATTTTCTAATGGAAAATTCATTAACAAATACATTTGCGGAATTAAAATCATAGGTATATCCAAGCTTTTGAAGAAAATTGCATGGTCTTTATTCTTAAACTGTACTTTAGATCCTTCTATTTACTTCACTCATTTTATAATGCATAGTGTACGAAGTGTTTTCTATCATAGTAAAACACCCAAAATCTGTTCTGATTGCTTTTTTTTTGGATATGTAATTCTAAGATACTTTTATGAGGTACAAATATCAACTTTTTGTGATACCGTTTCTAAGAACTTCAAAAACCTTGAATGCACATTGAGAGGCATAAAATGAAAATTGTTGCATCAAAAGATTTCAATTTCAAGCTTCATTTTTGTAATTTTTGAATTGAATTGTTAATAAACGAGTATTCCTTAAGATTTTGGATGGGATATTTTAAAAAAAATTCATTCTGTTTTGCATGTAAAAGATAAAGATAATAAACAGTCATAAATCTAATAGATTTAGAAAAGAATGCATATCGTGAACACTGTAAAACTACGAGCCTCTTGAAACATTAAAGAAGACATGAGATGAATTGCTTTTCAAACCTCTGAGATTCCACAATATAAATAAGTTATTACTTACTGCATACAGGGTTTATATCTCTCAGTTCATTCGATATGCAAGAGCATGCTTTGCGTGTGAACAATTTCAAAAACGAGGTAAGTTATTGACAAACAAGTTGATGAAGTAAGAATATCATCAGTCTCATTTAAAAAGCCAATATTTCGTAAGTTCGATGGTCGATATACAATGATCTTGTCTGCAAATAGAATTTATCATTAAGTCAAATACTGACTGACGTCTATCATACGAAATGTTAAGCCATCATTTACACACTTGATTGTCCATGGATTTTTTTTTCATTATTTCCCGATCATGACAAGGAACACTTATCGGGTGTGACCGGTCGGCAATGGGTGCTCACTTCTCCATGGCACCTGATCCCATCTCTAATGCTGTGGAGATCCGTGTTTTCTCTGCTCCAATTTTGAATATTTTGATGGACTTTTGGGTTTGAATGCTCCATATAATTCATTGTAATAGAGTAAGTTTTGTCACGAAAAACCTAAAGTCATTTTGTATGATAGAAACAGCTATATTTAAGTTATTATTTACCATTAACGTAAAAGTCAGTTTGTTTGAAAGACCTTACTATATTTAAGTTGTTAGTTCACAAATTACATCTGCAGTCTGAAAATATCCAAGTATGATACAAAGTGACAGACTCGAAACTCGTTAGTCAAGTTTTACTTTGAGATTATATGCTTCATGACATTTATTCCAATTTCTTGAAATCTGACAAAAATAATTACAGAATCTTTACCTAGAAATAATTTTAAAAATTGTTTTATAAGTTAAATTGAGTTAGTTAAGAAAGATCGGGCATTAATACAAAGTAACAATACACTATACGTACTCGGCGTCGTTGCCGGCGTTGTAGTTGTCTGAGCGCAGTTGAAGTTATCCCAGTTGATGATGTTGTAAGATCCCCCGGAATAGTCGCAGTAACCCCCATAGCACCAGTCTCCATCGTGACCGGACATTTCCTCAATGTCCCCAGGAGGGTAAATTTTCCCGTTATATTCACAACCAACTACTGCCGTTGTTGTTGAAACACTTGCAACTTGAGCTGCATAGCAGGAGAGCAACACAAAGAAGAAAACAAACTGCATGGTCGTTTGTCTGCCGGTGTCTCTAGTTTTTGCGTTGTATTTGTGGAAGTGCTAGGTACAGTGGGATACCTTAAGTGATTAAATTTGGACGTGTTTTTAACATCCTAGAGTGGAGAAACATCTGTCGTTGTGATAAATCTAGATGTCGGACAATGAGTGGTTGATGACTGTATGAATGTTCATTATGACTTTAATCAATAAGTCATATTGGGCTGTCAGGCAACCATTGCCCGAATCAGTTCGTCAAATAAAAAATTACCGCGATCTCTTTAAATTAATTTAAACATTTTGACCTTTTTAGTGTGAGAATATTATGCTAGATAATTGTTAATATTTTGTTTACATTTTTATCCGTTATTTTGTTTAAGGTTTGACTTACTTTTTAAAATTAATTAATTACACTGTCGATTAAAAGACTCCTGATAAATAAACTCTGAAAAAGCGTATTATTGCAGGATAAATATCTTAAATTATTATTATTTCATCATTAATATGTCAACATGCATGATTATTATGTAGACATGCTACTTATTTATGTCAACATGCAAGATAATTATGTCAAGATGCGAATTGTCTATTTCATCATGCAAGATAGTTATGTAGACATCAAGATATGTATGTTGATATGGCAACTTATTATCTTGCATGTAAGGGGCAGGAATATACCACCATAGAAATATCATACTGTTTATCGGGTAATTTTGGGGTCGGAAATACTTATAAATCCAATTTATTATTATAACAAGTTCTAGATTATGTTTTTCAATAGGTAGATGGATTTTCATTGGGAAAAAAAAATGTAGTCCATATTTTTGCGTTTTAAATTTAACTGTTTTACATTCAAATGAAAAAAATATAAGAAGTATATATACTGCGCATATCATATTTTTCGGATTTTCATTCGGAAGAAAAAATATACGAACATACCTCATTTTTGTTTAAATTCTTACTCTTATTGAATCAATGTCTTCATGATATATGATGACGCCAAGTTTTTATCTACAAGAGTCAGTCCATAAAAGCGTTGTGTTAATCCTTACTTTTGTGTTAAAGCATAAAAAAACTTAATTGTTTGCAAATGTAAGTTACGAGTAACCTTTTGTTATATCCGATCATGACATGAATGAAGCGGCAGGAGTGACCGGTCTGCAGGTGATGCTTACTACTCCATGGCACCAGGTCCCACCTCAGATGTTTAAGAGGTTCGCCTTTCCTCAGCTTTTGATTAATAAAATCAGGAGCCGAGGAAAGACGAACCTCTTAAACGTTTGAATGGACTTTTGAGCTTGAAAACTGTTCTCCATATATTTTAGTAGAAAGCCAATTGCTTTTGATAATAATATGGAAAACTTATGACCTAAGTACCCTGTTTTGCAAGCGGAATAAACCGTCGAAGGATTCTGATATAAACTTTGCTCGGGCTCTTAAATAGAGCGTTTAAGTATTTCAAAAAGACAGGGTAAACTTGTATTTCTTTAGAAGAACCTGTATTTAATTTTCCAAGTGGTAATCCAACTTATACTTATAGTTCCCTTTCTAAGGAAGAAATTCTTCAAAATTATATGTAATTTGAAAATTTTTAAGATCCCAAAGAACCAAAATGAAAATGAAATACCATACTTTGAACTTTAAGTTTTATACACAACCATTCATCACGATAAATTAAAGTCCAGGCTTTTTGATATCACTGACAGCTGCTTTTTCAATAAAAATGGAACTTCTCAATTTTATTGACCTCGTCATCTGTCATTTGCAAAATTATTTTGTTAAAACACACTCTGATTGTACACACAAGTTCCAATTCCAATAGATTGTTGAAAGATTTGGTCTCCAAAAACAACATATATAGATATTGCCAATCAGAAACTCAAACATCTTTTTGTCGACTTCAGAGTACTAGTATGTACAATCAGAATGTTTTGTAACATAATAATTTTGAAAATGACCAATGACAAGGTCAGTAAATTTACGAGTTTCATTAATATTGAAAAAGCAGCTGTCAATGATATTTAAAGCCTGGACTTTAATTTACCGTGGGGAATATTTGTATATAAAGTTGAAAAGTCTTAAGTTTTTAATGTAAATGTAAAGTTAAATATAATGTTAATAATAGTTCATTATCAAATGCATATTATACTTTTAACTTCTGATCAGGGTGAAGAAAACATGTTTTATCTGGGATGAATCGAGACATGCTACTGAAAAAAATTTGAATGTTTGAAACTTAAGCTGCGTCGTTCAAGTTCAGCATAAGTTGGTGGATAAAATGAGGTTGTTTGAAAATATTGTCCATCGTGACTGGTCGACAGATGCTTACTTATTGATTGTGCCTAATCAAACACTTGATATTTCAATTGGTACGTTGTTTTTTCTTTTAATTTTATTTTTCATTGTTTTTTTGTATAACATCGTTCATAGAAGTTTTGTGATTGAAACCTGTTTATAAATAATTAACTTTAATGTTTTATTGATAAAAGTTAATAGAAGAGAAGTCCTATTTTAACCTGCTTACGTTACTTACGTTTATACAGTTTTAGTTAAATAAAGTTAACAATAGGTTATTACATTTAACAATAATAAAGTTAAGATTATACTTCAGTGACGCAATTCACTACAAATCTAAAAGTTTATATTTCATGTTCTTCAATACTTACATAGTGATTTGTTTTGATGGAATTTTCGAATTATTACTGTTTGTTATGTTTATAGTGAGTATTTCCTGCAAATTTTCTTTATAAAAAATATAACTTGTATTTTCACACATCATATGAATAATTTACTAGTATATCATTGTACGGTGTAATAACCTTGTAAGCAAATATAGTCTCACTGGTCGCATTTTGCTGACTTTTTTCATACCAAATGTAAGTTCTTTGTTTTTATACTGAATTAAACAAGGGAATGTCCATCTACCTAATTGATACATAGGGATCCCACGAGTATGACTGGTCAATAGGGTATCCTTATTTCTCCAAGGTCCCTGGTCCCACCGTAAGTATTTCCAGTAGTCCTTGCTTTTGACATTTTCATTAGTTTGTATCTTTTGTAGTGTTCATGGGATCGATTTACCATCTATAACTAGCTATGAAAAGGGTTTTATTAAAGCATGGGTTACAAATCTTATAAATGTTGCGTAGCTCAGGATCGCACCCACTACTACATGTAACAAACTTTTAATGACCAAAAGTTTCGCGTTTTCCTAATAATATGGTACTTCAGAAAAAATAACAATATTGTATGTACACTATCATATTAACTTCTATTGATAAACCTTATTATTAACAATTTAGTAAATTCAGGACTCTCTTATAATACTTACATTAACTATTGCTATTACCTTAATGAAATTTTAATCAATTGTGGATGGAATTGATATTTTTATAATTTGCTCTCATGAGAAACAATGAGAAAAAAAATCAAATTAACAAATAAGTGATACTTTTTGTAAAATATGAAAGATTCAAATATTAATTCTCGTAGTTAGTATTAAGGTATTGAACTAAATGAAATATGAGAAATAGTAGTTGCTTCAAATATTTTAATGTAAATTTTAAAGAAGTTATGAATTTGGAAAGATCAATTCTTTTTTATTACATAAGAAAAGAAATATTTCATAGCATCTATATGATTTTATTTTTTCTCAATGCTATATCCTGTAAACATATTAAAACAATCTTTCCTTTTAGCAGACATTCTAATTTTATAAATAAAAAATTGCCCAATTTGATATGGACCAAAAATGGAAATATCAAATGCCATACAAGAGCGCCTTGCCATTAAGTTGTTGGACTTTAAATTAAATTAAGTCAAATAAAGATCCATGTGATCGTATTTGTGAGTAATTTCACTTGCTCCCATATAATTACTTTATCTGCATAAATAAAATCATAATTGTTACAAATTCAATAAATAGTTGTTTTTTTTAGTTTTGTTTTCAAGTGACATTTGAACATGTGCACAACTACTGAAACTTGAATGTAGTATTTCAACCCACTCAGTTTTATACTATGTAGTTATTTTCAAGGAATGGGGAGAGTAATGAAAAAATTAAACTCATGAGATTTTTTAGCTATATAGACAAAATGAAAGTTAAAAAGATGTATTATTGTGTTCTTCATACAAGTCAAATATGGAAATAAGCTACATTTTTATAGACAAAATGAGCATATATATATACTAAGATCATTTCAATCTTTTACAAACGAATTTCTCTTTATTAATTTTCAAATCAAGCCACATATTCCATACAACTTTTCGTGAAACTCTAATTTGTTGCCATGCTTGGAAGACTTCATTCATGGTATTCTGTAATATGAAATATATATGAGTTATAAATTGACATCTGCTGTATTTTGTTACATTCTATAAATAAAGTGCCAAAAGAAGTCATATGTTTAGGATCTACGAAAAAAATATATAAATATGCTCACTCAATATTAAGCGACCCTTACCGACCGGTGTGTGTGTTCCTTGTCATGTTGAGGAAATAGGTAACATTCGTAGACAATTAATGCAACGTTTGAACAACGGTATAACATAAAGTATCAAAAACATGTGACATCAATAAACTATCACTGTATCGACCATTAAACTTGCGATATAATGACTTAAAAAGAGACTGATTACTTTCAAGTTTAATCAACTTGTTTGTTAATAGCGTGCTTCTTTTTGAAATTTTTCGTACGTGCAGCATGTCATTAATAATTATGGTAATATTATCTCATCAGCTGTGAGACATAAATCTTATATACAGATGATAAAGATATACACTGTGTTGTTATTTAAGGTATTCAATGTGTAATACTCTAGTACCATATTTTGTACGTAAAAATGAATGGTCCGGAATGATAAAGTAAGCAGCTGCCACCCTTTTTTTTTTTGAAAACATTTTCTAATGTAATGTTAAGATTTTAAGCATAGGAGTGAAGTCATAACAATGAGTATATACCTTATACAGTAATGGGCGCACTAAGCTGAAATTTTCAATAAATATTTATCATATTTAAGTAAATCATATTTTTTTTTATAATATATAGCCTAGACAAAATTAAAGATTTTATAATGCTAGAATGTGCACAGGGTACGTTCCTACGGCGCACGATAAAAAAAAACAAGGTTATATTAAAGAATATACAATTATCAATTCGAAATAAAAGTTTTAAATCAAAAAGATTGAGGTAAAAATTATATTAATTCGATTCCACAATCAAATTTGTCGTCTGTTTTAAAATTTCAAGACATTTGGTCAATTTTTGGCAATTTCTCGATTATTCGAAATGGGAAAGTAGTAAAGACAACACACGAAAACATGCGACGTTTCATGACGTTACGGCGCAACGGAGAGCAGTTCTATGGCACGCCAAATTCACAAAAATGAGCTAAACATAGTTTCACAATCGATAAACTAGGTTTATCGGTTGTAAACTATAGTTTACTGACTGTAAACTATAGTTAACAACGTTAATCTATATTTTACATCCGTAAACCATAGTAAACGCGATAATCTATGTTTCACAACCGTAAACTATACTTAACACTGAAAACAATCATTTGCGATTGCAAAACATAGATTATCTGATAAATACAGTTTCACGATTTGTAAACTATAGTTTACAAACCGTTAACTATAGTTAACGATCTGATAAATATAGTTTCACGACTCGTGAAACTATGATTAACAACTCTTAACTATAGTTTACGATTGTAAACTATAGTTTACAAACGTGAATCTATGTTTATCAACAAAATCTATTGCTAACGCTTACTACAGACAGATAAACTTAGATTATCATTCGTAAACTATAGTTCACAACCGTTAAATATAGTTTTACAGATGAAAACTATACTTAACGAATCGTTAACTATACTTAACGAATCGTTAACTATAGTTTACGGTTTGTAAACTATAGTTAACAGTCGATAAACCTAGTTTATCAAATGTGAAACTAGGTTTATCTCATTTTTGTGAATTTGGCGTGCCATACAGTTCAGGTTGATTTAGATGTTATAATGACACCTTAAGAGAATTTAAATCAAAATAGAAGAAAAATATATAAAAACATCACCAGATCTTGAACACCAGAGTATAAAAATGGAATGGGAGTTTTCTTAGCGAAGAGTTTTTTGATCGGGTCCCTGGGACCTGGGTAGTTCAAAACATACGGACAAACTGCTAATGAATAGCAAAAGACGTTGTCACTGTTGACCGTCGATATAAGATTGTCTATTAGTTGAATGATGGTGAAAATACTGTTCGTTACTTACTGATAAATCTTCAAATTATTGCATCTCCGTGCCAGATTGGTTCCTCCTCTGTTTATGGAGACTCACGTATTTGCATTAATGAAGTTTCTAAATGTAAGTGGGACTTATTCAACTTTATTTTTAGCAAAGTTGACGCTGTTTTAGATATTTTGACGTTATCATCCGTGCGCCGTATGGCGATACAATACATAACATAAAATCTCATTATTTGATTATTTATGTATATATCTATTTGAAATTGCTATGTATATTCATAATAAATGTACTGAAGAGTTGTGAAAATTTCAGAACGCAGTGATGATTATTTTTCACACTAGACAACTCGTCCACGATTTTACCGGACATCTCTCGTACATACTGTTGAATGTACTGACATACTTCATAAAATAATTGAACATATAAACATATACTCGTTAAAAAAGGTGAACATTTTGACATACATGTATGAGTAGGTGAACATATTTAATTATTTCTTAGAAAAGCTTAACATCAAAATATTCTATCACTAAGTGAAATGCTGATGGAAGTTGCATGTTCATATTAATTTTTAGGCCATTATTTATACACTGAATTGTCTATGTTATTTCTCGTTCATGACAAGGAACACCAGAAAATGACACCTGATACAACCTCTGATGTTTTGGAGCTCGGCGTTAGCTCTTCTCCTTAATTTATCTTGTTTTATTGGACTTTTGAGCTTGAATGCAACTCGTTTTATCAATATACTGGGGTATTTCATTGACATAATTTTTAGAGTGGGTGACCATATTGACATACTTGTTAGATTAGTTACAAATACAGACATACTTGTTAGAATAGTTGAACATATTGATATACTTGTTAGAGTATGTGAACATACTGACATACTTGTTAGAATAGTTGAACATACTGACATACTTGTTTACGTGGATGGACAGTTTTGGTTATTCCATTTCATAAGATAGTAAGATCCGTCCCCTATGTCTATGCAGGTAACTCCGTAACACCCTTCGCTGTCACGACCAGATAGGTTTGTGATAGATTGCCCCGGGGGATACACCTTCCCCATATATAAACAACCCGGGGGAGAGGGCTTGACGGGGGCAGAATAGACAGAATAGAACAGAAGTAACAGTACCAGCAAAAACACGGACTTCATTTCGTCAGAGTTAGTATTGATGACTACATAGAGTGTTATATATAACAAAAGCCTGTAATCAAAATCACAGATGTTAAAAGGAAATTACAATTTTGTTTCTTTGACTGGGAGAAAACAACATCTGTATAAGCAATAAATAACATTTAATCCCAAAGTGACACAGACTTGAACTCTATCTTTGATCTTCATTGAAATCTACTTGCTTATTCATATAAGAATTTATATGATTGGCTTTTTCTATTAAAGATATTGCATTGTTAGTCAGTAGTCTTGTATTCAATTTTGAAAATAATATTTAAATCATGCTGATTTTTGACAATGATTGAAGATGTACACAGATGATATCATTTTCAAGTAACATTTAATTTGTCAATCAGATGCAATCAACATCTTTGCCATTTAACATTTTACCGTGAAAAGTAATTCTCATTTTTCTTTCATACCTCTTGAGAACAATTAATTTCTGCCCCCTAAAATCTTTGTCTTTTATTGATTAAGAATTCAAGTAGTAAGTTTTTATTTTGATATGGCTAATTCAGGTTTGAACGATTCTATTGTGTATTCTTATAGGGATTTTTCCATAAATAAATAAAATAAATGTGTACAGCAAAAATGGTGGGGCTTATTCCTTTCGTCACATAGTAAATTTTGTGCTAATAGAAGTTTGAGTGAATGCCGTAAGTTATGTGAGAGTGACAGTGCGTGGACAATCCCGGCCGTGGATATAAGTTGCACCGGAAATTCGTCATAAATACAGTTGAACTTTAGACTATGCCGAGTTACCAAATCATTTTTGTACCCCCGTGTGTCAGCTTTTTAAATCATCTTTATTTTATGTGACTTTACTTGATTTATTTTCCGTTTTACAATGAAACATATGGAGATAACGAGCAGTATTCAAGATCAAAAGTCCATAAAACAATACAAAATAGGAGCAGAGTGAACACAGACCTTCAAAACATTAGAGGTGGGATCAGGTCTCCATGAAAGAGTGAGCATCTCCTTCCAACTAGTCACAAACTTCTTAATTTATATTTTGATAAATTTGTCCTTTAATAAATTTTATTACAATTTCTTTGGGCTACTTTTCTAAACTATTGATCCAGTAATACAAAAATTTATATTAATAGGAAAATTGATAATGAAAGAAGTGAAAGAAAAAAATACATCTAAACAATACCATTTTATTATAAAAATATTACTTTCGAACATTCATTCCGATTGATTAGTCATAATTATCTTTGACGTGAGAAGAGTTTTTTTAACCACTGTGGTGGAAAGGTAACTGGAAACGGGGTGTTGTCCTTCCCGATGTTTGGCAAAGGGGTAGATATATGTATATCTGAAAAAAAATAAAATCATAAGAATAAGAAATAAAGGGGTAGATATATGTATATCTGAAAATACAGGATATGAATAAGCAATAAGGGGGGTAGATAAATAACAGTACGACATTTAACTCTGGACACGACATAGTCCAGACTTTTTACTACCATTTCTCATTGTGATATCAATTTTTTTTATATCACTTAGTGGGATTTCTTAGCAGTATCCCAGGGTCTTATGTTGAGCTGACAAACATCTCAACTTCTAAAGATATGGAGTCATAAAACTCAGAATCCCATGGGAGAATGGTGAGATTTTCAATCCAACCAACTATCCCACCATTCTCCCATGGGAGAAAAAATGTCAGATGTCAGACATTTTAAAGCATGAAATAAATCCCATACAGTATGACAATGACAAATTTCTCATCATAATATATAGAAAATATATACTAAGTATTATAGAAAATAATTCATTCATCCTTGGGATTTATCCCATTTGAGCAAATTCATGGGAGAAAATATCCTCTAGGAGAAATATCCCATCTGACATCTTTGCTGAAAATCCCACCATTCTCCCATGGGATTCTGAGTTTAAGGACTTCATATCTTTAGAATAAGGATATGGACAAAGTGGATTTGTTTGTGAGTTCAACATAAGACCCTGGAATACTGCTAATAAATCCCACCAAGTGATATAAAATATTTTGGATATCATAATGGATATCATAATTAGAAATGGCAGTAAAAAGTATGGACTATGTCGTGTCCAGAGTTAAATGTCGTACTGTTAATTATGTATATCTGAGAATATATCATAAGAATGAGTAATAAAGGGGTGGATAAATGTATATCTGAAAATATATCATAAGAATAAGCACTTAGGGGGGGATATATGTATATGAAAATATATGTATATCTGAAAATATATTATAAGAATAAGCAATAAGTGGGGTATGTATATCTAAAATATCTCATAAGAATAAAAGGGGTAGATATATGTACATGTATATCTAAAAATATATCATAAGAATAAGCAATGAAGAGCATGTGTTGGATCATGATAATGGATAACTTCAAACTCAGTCCTATCAAATTGCTGTAATGTGTAACATCATAGTTCTTTTACACTAAGGCGTATTTTTGTGATGCATATAATTATTCTTGATATTTCGTTTGTACTTTAATTATTTCACTCACTCACAAGGCAAAGTTAGAATGAACTTTTTTTTCATTTCCACATTATTCTTCCCTTACTACTTTTGGTTGAAAATTCACTTACCATCATTTTCAAAACAACCAGCAGAATCCCCGACACTTACAGCGCCCCCTTCTTCACACGTCACTTCCGACACGCATTTACCGGATACGTCTTTTCTTATTAAGCCTGGTTCGTAATATTTCCCAAGGTACTCACAACCTCGACCCTTTGACGCCTGGTGATTCGGAATTGTTGTAGGAGTTGGAATAAAAACTCCTCTACACATAGAGGGAAAACAGAGAATAATGATAAGTAAAGGGATCATCCTTCATTGACTATTCTACAAATGGTGTGTCTCGAAGGCTTTCCATAATAATTTTTATACTCATATCTGGTTTTAAAATCACTCATGCGTAATTCGATAGGATTAACCTTTAACTCCACCTCCCACTTTGAAATTTTTCCGTACGTTTAATTTGAGCAAATCAAATCACATATTTTCGAACATAACCCCCTTACTTTCAGAATTTCTTATTTGTTATTTTGATGTTCCAAGATTCTAGATATGCTTAAATATACATTGTTCAAAATTAACAAAACGAACAACAGTTGAACATCTGACCTCTCCAACCCATGTCTCAGTGAATATGGATTTTTCACTAAAGGGCCATTTTACAGATTTTCTTGACATTTCTAACGGTCACTTTGTACTGCTTGAACAAAGGTAGGCCACGCTGTGTACCGGTCTTTTTTTTAAACTATGTTATAGAAGCTTAAGAAATGGACATTGTAAGAATTGGGACATAACCATTATCCTCGGCAACAGCTTGTGTCCCTTTTGAGTAAAACAGAATAATGTACATGTATATCATCTCGACAGCAATGCACAAAGCATTGTTCTTTTGTAGTACTTAGTAAATCCGGATTTCTATATTTGATAGGAACAGATAAGCTTTATATGAAATTCATAGTAATACAAAATCATCGTTCTCCACACATGAAAAAATAAGAAAAACTTTTTTTTTCAATAAATAATTTTTACAGAGTTTTATAATCATCTTCAAGTTTTGAAACTGCACTTTCTTGCAAAACATCAGTCAGAGAGATCGCTTTTTTTTCTTGTAGTTTACTGCTCTCCGTCCGATATTTCTAAAAAAAAATTTCATCATTGTTAATCTTTCAAATGTATTTAAAAAGTGCCGAACCGTAAATTATAGAAACAATATGTGTTTGTGACACACTGATGCCATCGTATTGCAGCTTTTGGTGAAAATTAATAATTCCATATGCATTTCAACTCCAAGGCGAGGAGATGAAAAATGTTGTCACTCTTAGAAAGACTTGCTCAATAAATATACTTGCGAAATATGAAAGCCAAAGCAACGGCCATTCAAAAATATGAATAACATTAAATTTTAAAACTGTGGGTCAAACTCCAAGATCAAGGTTAAAAGGACATAATAACGGTACCCAGGGGAAGGCCATGTCATTTGAAAAATATATGTCTGTGAAACATTTAATTCCAACCACCAACAGTTCAAATCTTATGACCAAAGTTAAGTTTTTCACCTATGAAATATGAAGGCCAAAGAACTATCTATTCAAAAGTAATGGCGAAGGTTTAAGTAGGTCAAACTCAAAGGTCGCGGTCAAAAGGCAAATAAAAATACTGCTTTAGAAAGATCTTGTCACAGTAAATTAAATGTGAAGTTTAAAAGCCCTAGCACCAACTGTTCAAAAGTTATGACCAAGGTAAAAGTTTAATTTTTTTTGCAAAAGTTGATGAAACCCAAACGTCAAGGTAAAAAAATTAAATATGTTGGTATCTATAGGAAGGCCTTGTCATAATAAATACAGACGTGAAATATGTCTTATATAAAAGTCTTATCTATAACTAATCAAAAGTTGTGTGAGTAAGGTTCAAATCTTTGCGTATAAACCGACAGACAGACGGACAGAATAAAAGATACATACCCCCGAATTTTCTATCACTGGGACACAAAATAAATAAATTAAAATCATTGATTTTTTTTAAACATATTTTTTTCATTTGTTGACTAAAAATACTAGTTTATACATTTGGTTCTTTATAAACTAAAAGTTAAAGTTCATATCCATAGTAAAGGCGAAAGTTTTTTTTTACTATATTCGGTGACAAAATGATAAGAAGTAAGGTCTAAGAATCTTACCGACGAATTCTCCACCATAACATCCAATGGACTCACTTTCGTGGACTTCGCCCCATTCCTCACAGGTGATAATCGTCTCACATTGGCCATCCACTTCCTTTCTGATGATTCCGGGCTCATAGTGTTCCCCATCATACTCACATCCTCCCCGGGGCGACTCTGGGTCGGGCATGGGAGTGGGCGGGGTTGTCAGGAATTCTGGGGAAAGGATCGCCGCTCTACAGATATGTAGAAGAAAGAAACAGATAATTAAGGAATAAGACATCTTTGTCATGATGACACTGGGGGGAATACTTGGCCTCAATGAATGGAATGTTGTCATTTGCTTCAATATAAGGAGCTACTGACTCCGCCTTTCGCGTTAATCTTTTTCAAGTCTAATGATTATTGAAGAATCTAATACAATAGAATAAACATGTATTTATTTCGTGTGGGACAATTTGTAAGCATCAAAATTAAACATATTTTCTGTTTGTTATGATTAATATTTGTTTCCATAAAACCCTTTTTTCCCAATCAAAACATCTCATTATACCCTTTTAAAAAACAGTAAAAAGATTTTATCGTATATACTGTATTTAAATCGAAGTACATTGTCCTTCTTTATTACAGTTGTAACCAGAAATTATACATGAAGCATAAGAACATCTCAACCATATTGCTGTTAAATGTGCCTTTTTGACAAAATATTTGCTTTAATTGGTGTTAAAGTCTGTGTACAAATTGTAAAAACAAAATGCAAAGCTTTCACTAAGTGTAAGGAAGATTAGTACGAAAAAAGCGTATAAGACCATTGAATTAAATTAAATTGGAATAAGATCATACACGGATCTTTCAGTAAAACAACAGAGAAGGGATCAGGTGCCATGAAGTAGTAAGCATCTTTTGATGAACCGTCTCACACATTCTGTGTTTCTTGTCATGATCGGGCCAACAAATATCCATAGATGATTCAGTGTGTAAATAATTGCCAAATAATTATAACTAGTATAGAAACATCGTGCTGACAAGGTGATAGATTTACTATGGAACTTGCGAATTGTTGATTTTAAAAGAGACTGTAATATCCCTGTTCATTGAATTTATTGGTAAATAGCTTGTCTCGTTTTACAATTTCTCTGTACGAAGAGCATGCTTTTGTGTATCAAGTCAAATGGGAAATGTTAACTCCATATGCAGGTGATAATGGTAGATTGCACGTGTTTAATGATTGTTGTTATATTTTTATTAATATATTTTCTAGTAAAATGTCCAATTAAGAAAATGTACAAGTCTCTCGTATTTTTATTTTATGTTCATTAGTATGTTTCGATTCTATATATAAATGGTAGAAACTTAAATAATTGTCAGTACGTCATTTGTATTGTTTTATGATACTGCCAGGCACGTCGCTTCGTTTAAAAACACGTCACTCTTTTGAGTCTATAAGGGACACAGACTCAAGGAGTTCATTCGGTGCCCCTCGGATAATACTCAGGGATATTAAACATATGTTATATGTAAAGTCTTCAGATCCCAAGTTTATGTATAAAATTAATAGCTCATTCAAAAAATTGAGAAAAAAATGCCAGGTTTCTTTTTCAGATATATTTGAAGATTCCTTTTCTGACCTCATGTCTTCTGTTTAAAAATGTTCCGTGAAAAACTGTTAAACATGTGACATTTTGATAACAAACACTTCCTTAACCAGTCACCTTACTGGACAGAGCTTCTATACCAAAACTTGTGAAAATCTTAAATGTTAATCTTCTACTGTTGTCTATGGAAAAGAATGACTTTGTGTGGACTTGCTTATAGTGAAACCAGAGGATCACTCTATAAAAGAATACCAGGTCATCGCTTTCAAATACTTAAAGGGGGTCATATGAAGGTCTTATGCAAACATTTTAATTTACCTGATTAATTTATTTTGTCAATGAAAGTTAGAATTCTCGAAAAGATTTACCGTATTACCACATAAACAGTCCATCCCTGAGTACACCATTCCGTTGACAACGAGAAGAATTTGAATCAGAAAACTAGGGACAGCCTTTCCCAATGGATGTAATGACAATGTCGATAGTGTTGGAAATCGTTACAGTCCACAGTGTAAACATGTAAATGTGATTGGACTTTTTAATTATACACAAAGACGAAATGTAACTGTGATTTGGACTTCTTTATTATACACAAAGACATAATTAGGCGTAGTCATGGACATCGGTCTTACAATAAACCATTGATATACGGTTTCTCTTTTGATTCATTACTACCTTATATAGATCAACAGTTAGGTCTGCATTATATTTGCACCAAACTTTAAACTGTCCCTTTGAAACTTTTAAAGAATCTTCTTGAAAAGGAAAGGAAAGCCTATTTTTGATTCCTCGACACCAGAATATACGTTTTACTGAAGAAATTGCAGCTAAACCAATCCGTCTTTTCCCTTTGTTATGCCAAAAAAGGAATTGACGCGGTTAATATAAGTAATTTTTTTAATCACAAAAGGGTCCAGCCTTATACCATAAGACTACACCTTGTATTTCCTACAGATATACTCGACTATTACTTCCAAACTTTTTAATTACAAAAAAACTTTATATGTCCTAGATATAGAATATCTGAAACATAATCCTCCATCATGTTCATGTTAGTCTTCATCCTATTACTATAATAATGAGGACCTAAGATAACTTATTTAAAGGGTCCTAAATATAGGGAGCCCCGATCCTTCAAATGGCGTCAGAATTTCCTAAATATTATGGATTCTGTTGACATATTAAAATCGAGTATTAAAAGATCGAGGGGCAATATGAAAACCATCTATCCTTCTGTATTCAATAATCCAGAAGTAAAAAAGAATTAGATAGATTACATGATCAGTCCGTACTGGTTCCTGCTGACAAAGCAGGTAACAACATTGTCTTCGTTGTATGGCTCATTTTATAAACTGTATTTTTTAAAAACTTTAAGATTTAATTCTAAAAGTGGTAGTCAAACTTAAACTCATAGTTCCCTTTCTAAGGAAGACATTCTTCAAAATAATGCGTCAGTTTTGAATATTTTTAATATCTGGATTCCGAAACTTTATAAAAATCCTTAAAAACAAAGATACTGTACGTGTACATAATTTGGCGTTTTCAAAATTTAGCGCTATCAATGGATATGGAGTTGTTGGCGTAATAGGACCAGACTATCTACCCTTTAATATCCACCCAGTACACAATATTCTGATATTAAACTAAAGCATTTTAGACTTGAAATGGATTGCCTGCGAGAAAGTTCCCAAACTTTCATTAACTAAGCAGTAGTTATTTGATAAAGATTCCATTGAAGTCTATGGGGAAAATTTTTTTTTTTTTAATTTTTTTTAAAAATTCAAATAATAAGAAAAAACTTATCCGGTTCAGAAAATTGTTTTCAATTCTCATTCCATTTCAAATTTTCAATGCATCGTTCCGGCACAGTATTTAATGATATTTAAGGGTAGAGAGTCTGGTCCTATTGCGGACGTATATCCTTAATGATAATATGAAAGAAAGCTAGAATTTGATTGTACATTTTGAAATAATCATACAAATAAACCGTAAAATTATCTCAAATAAGGTAGTTTATTAAAAGTAAGATCTTGATCCAAAACTCCATGCTCCACTGATGAGCGCATTTTAGGAAAAAACTAAACTTTTCATGAATAAGGAAACATTCCATGGGTACCAATTGCGCTCTGTTATAAGCAGACCTATATTTATATTCATATGAAGTAGAATTTGTGCAAAATCTTATGCGTGAAAAAAAAGAAAACACTTGCTGTGACCTACAACTCGACTTTTAAATATATCGACGACGTATTGTCAACTAACAATGGTAATTTCCATTCCTACGTCGATACGATATATCCTGGTGAGCTTGAGATAAAAGATACCACAGAGTCTGACACATCTGTTTCATACTTGGATATTTTGCTTGAAAAAAGACGTTAACGGTAATCTAACAACCAAGCTATATGATAAACGTGATGACTTTAACTTTTCTATCATCAACTTGCCTTACTTATGCAGCAATATACCTTCATCACCTGCATACGGAGTATATTTATCTCAGTTGATTCGATACGAAAGACTATGCTCTTTGTATGAACAATTTCTAAAACGAGGTAAATTATTGACAAGCAAGTTGATGAAAAAAGAATATCAGCAGGCTCGTTTAAAGTCATCATTTCGTAAGTTCTATAGCCGATACAATGACCTTGTCAGCAAATACAATTTATCATTGAGTCAAATGCTGACTGACGTTTTTCATACTAACTGTTAGTCCATTATTTATACACTGAATTGACAACGGATTTTTTCGTTATAACCTGATCATGACAAGGAGCACACGGTGAGAGTGACCGGTCGGCAGGGGATTCTCACTCCTCCATGGCACCTGATCCCACCCCTGATGTTTCGGAATTCCGTGTTTGCTCTGCTCCTTTTTTGTATTGTTTTATGGACTTTGAGATTGAATACTGTTTGTTATCTCCATATCCTTCACTAAAATCAAAACAGTTCCGATGATTTCCGTTTATAAATCTTGGAAAAATGAAATAAAAAAGGGTTTTGAAGTTGTCACTTGCATTAAATCAAGTGTATTGAGATCTTATATGTTGAGTTTGTCAAAAGGTCTTGTTGTCACACCAAAATATACTTCGAAATACAGAAAAAATTGTTCATAGATAACAAACTCAAGCAAAAAACAACTCACTTTAAAACGGGTCAATGGCTAATACCAAATTGATATCAGAAAACAACTGCATTCAAAGCATAATGATTAGGAACAGAACCAATTTATTGGCGGTTATATATTACCCAATGCTTAGAAAACGTTTTTAGAATGGGTTTGCATTGTATTTAACGCAAGGTTGAGGCCTTGTTTAAACACTGCTTTTCTAATAAAAATGGAACTCGTTAATTAACTTACCTTGTCATTGGCCACACGTAAAATTATTTTGTTAAAAGACTTTCTGATTGTACACACAAATACTCTGAAGTGTATATATAATATAAAGATGCGTTAGCAATTTTGTTTAATGTAGATTTACATTCACTTTATAAGCACACTTACATGTGTAATGTAAATATATTTGTACATTTAACAAAACAGTCCTTGATAATAAATAGTCAACAAAGGTTTATTACTTCATTTTTTATTTTCAAATTACCTTACTTATATAGCAATATACATTCATCCCCTGCATATGTATCTTAGTTGATTCAGTACGCATATGTATTCGAATAAGTATGAACAATTTTTAAAACGAGGCAAGCTATCAACAAATAAGTTGGTGAAAAAAGGATATTGAGAATTTTGTTTAAAGTAATCATTTCGCAAGTTTTATGGTCGATACACGGAATTTATCATCAAATGCCATCTATCATTATGTCAAATGCCGGTTGAATTTTTCATTACTTATTTTAAAGCCCAAAATTAATTATTCCACTTTAAATAATCATTCAGGTATGTTTTTCATTATATTAAAATTGAAAACATTCTGACAAAGACTTCTGTTGACTTTTCTCTTATGTCCATTGAATTAAAAAGAATTTAATTTTGAGAAATATTGCGTAATTCTGTTCATTTAATAAAGTCTATAAGCGACGATGTTTAAAGAAGTATTTTTGTGGTTTTTCATATTCTCTTCATATATTTCTTCATATACCCTTTAAAATGACCGACAATGTGTAGTCACAGTATGTACATTATGTTACCATTCAAAGTTTCATAGGCTGCACTACATTTGATAACAAGGAAACATGTTACTAGAATGTGCTTTTAAATGATTGATACGCGAGTGTTAATTTATCATTCTTAAAAGTTTGAAAATCAAACAAAGACTTTTCCGAAATACATGTAGGTTCTACATTGACAGAGATATATAAATTTGCAGATTTCTTAAGATATATCACAAATGAAATCTTCACCTTTTCATAACAAAAAGAAACACATAAGGATTTGTTAAAATGTTTATTTCTTCTGCATTGGCTTCATCCAGATTGGTGGGGCCGGGGTCAGATGGATCTCTGGTTCCGGTTCCTTAAGTGGTGGTGTTGTCGTTGGTCGAGGGGGTAAAGGATGGTCTGAAAGATTCAAAGAAAAACATTGTTTTCTACCTTGACCCGTCAAGATTTGTTTACATATTTTTGTATTCATATGAAGAAGAATTTGTCCAAAATCTTACACGTGTTAAGAAGAAAACACTTGCTGTCTTGCAACTCGACATGAAGATATATCGACGACGTATTGTCAATTAATTAACAATGGATATTTTCATATTTATGTCGATGAAATATATCCCGGTGACCTTTAAATAAAAGATACCACAGAGTATGAAACATCAGTTTCATATTTAGATATAGGGGATGCTTACTTCTCCATGGCACCTTATCCCCTCCCTGATGTTACCGAGGTCTGTGTATGCTTTGCTCTAATTTTGTATTGTTCAAGAGACTTTTGAGCTCGAAAACTGTTCACTATCTCATTTCATCCATTATAAATTACGTCCGTCTACGCAGGCATTTACTTGAGGGGCGGGGAGGAGGGTTGCTTCTTATCATATTTTTTTTTAGTTTCTAAATCTTCTCTTTTATTTACAATGTTGAAATGCTGGTGTTTTTGTGTGTGTTTTAATTATTTATTTATTATTTATTTGTTTTGTTTCTTGTTACCAAAAGAAGATTTAAGCAGCTTTATTTTTATGAAAAATACAAATCTGAACACAGATCGAGTATGATATTTTTATATCACATTCAGGTGTCCGTTATAGTTTTGCAAACTTTAAACTTTTTCTTATGTAAAAATAAATTGCTTAAAAGCGTAGTACATGTACATGAAATTAATTCTATAGCTTAAATAAGCAACAAAGAACATAATTATGTAAACATGTATTTTTTGTTCACTTCATTTACACCCAAGCAATGATTGCTTTGAAAATTTATATTGTTAACTACTTTTTATTATTGTATATCATTTCTTTATTTAAGTGCATAAATTTCTTTGAAGCGAATATCAATTATTATAGCTATTTAGTAATGTTCAGGTTCAGCGCAAAATGTAATAACAGCGCAATTTTAGAAAATGGGTTTATGACATTGTGCTGTATAATATTTTGTATCCTGATTAATTGAATACCACAAAACGATTCAACGAACTTTTTAGAGCATTGTATTTTATGTTATTATATTTAACGTCGAGATTAATCAAAGGATTATCTATTCGAGTATAAAATGGTTTAGGATAGTTTACGCTGTTTTATTATCCGCGAAGCAAAACAGGTTATACTCGAATAATTTGGTCAAGAATTAGAGACATACTTTATAATTCAATTTTAAAACTGTGGGGGTAAAATTTGGTAGCTTTTTAGTAGTTCAAATTTGCCGCCCAATTATACAATCATAGTTACGGAAGTGATGGAACGCGAGGAGGTGAAAATTGATACATAGGCCTAGCAATCAATTGGTTTGTTTACATGTGGTAAGATCGTACTGGTTGAAGTTAAAGGTACATTTTTCTAAATCTGAAATTTTTCAGCGCTAACCCTAACCCTGAATCCCGAAGACTCGAATTAATGAGAGCGTTGAATAAATACAGATGATTCAGCTGGTTTTTGGAATATACAGAAATAATTTGTGTTCCCTTTTGGATGAAGCATATGGAGATAAAGGACAGTATTCAACATCAACTACTCAGAGGCTAGAATACTAACAAAATAAATTATCACAGAATGTTCTAAGGAAAAATGCTTCTATAAAAAATCATTATTAATTAATTGCGTTATTACATTTCGCACGAGTTTGACACTGAAAGTAACAACCCAATATTTGATTGATACATTTTGCTTTCTTTCATTTTTTTGCTTTTAGAGCAAAGCAAAATGAATTCAGAGAAAATTGCATTAGCAATACTAGTCCCCCGCTGGCAAGTGTCTTCTAGTTCCCGTTGAAAATTGAAAATCCCATAATTCCGTCAATAAGCAATGAAACAAACTTCGTCTAAAACCCATCAAGGTAATGTCACATACTAAAAATAAGCTAAATATCTGCAAGTGTTCAGAAAAAAAAATGCGGAAAAGTGAAAATCCCGGTTTATGAAATTTTGCATTCTTAAATTTCGCATTGTAATAGTAATAAATCTATTTAATTGCCCAAATCTTTTGTTGAATTGAAATTCATGAAACACAAAAGTTTTTATTTCATAGTAAGAATTCTTTCATTTTATATTATTATATTGTAAAAATTTTTATTTATTCTGTTTAAAACTTAATTTTTAGGATTTTTGTCATATAAATTGGTACTTTGATTGACTATGCGGTAGTCTAAAATATACTATTCTAAAATATACTTTAATACTCAATGACAGCTGCTTTTTCAATAAAAATGGATCTCGTAAATTTACTTACCTGATCATTGGTCACTGCCAAATTTTTTTTGTTAAAACACATTCTGATTGCACACACAAGTACTCTGAAGTTGACATCAAAAAGATGCTTGTGTTTCTGATTGACAATATCTATGTGGTTTTTGGAGACCAGGTATTCCAACAATGTATTGGAATTCCCATGGGTACCAATTGCGCTCTGTTATTAGCTGACCTATTTTTATATTCATATGAAGCAGAATTTGTGCAAAATCTTATGCGTGAAAAAAAGAAAACACTTGCTGTGGCCTTCAACTCGACATTTAGATATAACGACGACGTATTAACAATGGTAATTTCCATTCCTACGTCGATACGATATATCCTGGTGAGCTTGAGATAAAAGATACCACACAGTCTGACATATACTTGGATATTTTACTTGAAAAAAACCATAATGGTAATCTAACAACCAAGCTATATGATAAACGTCATGACTTTAGTTTTTCTATCGTTAACTTGCCTTACTTATGCAGCAATATACCTTCATCACCTGCATACAGAATCTATATATCTCAGTTGATATGATACGCAAGAGCATGCTCTACGTATGGACAAGTTCTATAAACGAGGTTAATTATTAACAAGCAAGTTGATGAAACAAGAATATCAACAGTCTCGTTTAAATTCAGCATTTTGTAAATTTTATAGTCGCTACAATGACCTTGTCAGCAAATACAATTTATTATTGAGTAAAATGCTGACTGACGTTTTTCATACTTATTGTTAGTCCATTATTTCTACACTGAATTGACGACGGATTTTTCCGATATTTCCCAATCATGACAAAGAGCACGCTGCGGGTGTGACCGGTCAGCAGGGGATGCTCACTCCTCCATGGCACCTGATCCCACCACTAATGTTTCGGAGGTCCGTGTTTGCTCTGCACAAATTTTGAATTTTTTTTGGACTTTGATATTGAATACTGATCGTTATCTCCATATCCTTCTCTATTATCTTCTTGATATCCAACAGAATTACATGTAAACTTTAAATTTATGATTGAATACTCTTTACTGTACTCGAGGATAAATGATAATAGTGATCTTACCATGACCAAAACAGCCCCAAGAATCGCTGACCATAATACCGCCTCCTTCATGACAAGTCACCTCCGACTCACAACTACCATATACTGTCTTACTGATTATCACGCCGGGTTCATAATATTTCCCATCGTACATACAACCCTTTGGTTTCTCCGTCGTGATAACTGCCGCTCTAGAGATGCAGAGAAGAGGGAGGATCAGGACTAGTATTGGAGACATCTTTACTAGGATGACACTGAGCAGCTGTGCTTTCCTCGCCTTATATAAGATTATCTACACAGACTGCTGCTGTATCTTTGTGTTTATCTCTGGTTTATTGCACCTATTGAACAACATCTCCTGTTACCACATATTCCTTTGGTATAAGTGTTTATAATGAAGAAACTGTATCTTGAAAGATCTTCATTTTACAATTTTTTCGGTATAATGCTCTTGAAAATAGGATTCCTACATGTGTGACTTATATGACAAAAGTTTTTTTTTATGTATATATGAAAATATAATCCTGGCTTATATTTTTGATTGATTTTATTGTGAAAATCTGCAGCACCGGAAAATTTCTTTTTATGAAATTAGTGTATCGGACGATTGTTCATAATAATTATTATGAAAGATACATACCAAAAATAAGGTACATGTAGTTTATTAAGAGTTAGATCTTGATTTAAAACTCCATAATCGACTGATTAGCGAGTTCTAGAACATAATAATATTTTTTTAAGGATTCCCAACATTTAAAAAGTCCCGATGATAATCGTCTATAAAGCTTGGATAATTAATCATTGTCAATTAATAATGGTCGTTTCCATTCTCATGTCGATACAATATATCATGGTGAAATTGAAATAAAAGATACCACAGAGTCTGAAACAAGTGTTTCATATTCAGATATTTTACTTGTAAAAGACGTTATTCGTAATTAAATAATGAAGATTTATGATAAACGTAATGACTTTAACTTTTCAATTGTCAACTTCCCTTACTTATGTAGGAATACAACTTCATCACGTGCATATGGGGTTTATCTCTCTCAGTTGATTTGATACGCAAGAGATAAGCTATTGAAAAACAATTTGATGGAACAAAAATATCAGCAATCTCGTTAAGAGTCATCATTTCCATGTTCGATACAATAACCTTGTCACCAAATATAACTTAATATAACTTATCATTGAATGATCAACGGATTTTTCCGTTATTTCTCGTTCATGACATGGAACACACGGAAAGTGTGACCGGTTGACAGGGGATGCTCACTCCTTCATGACACCTGATCCCACCACTAATATTTTGGAGGTCCATGATTGCTTTGCTCCAAATTTGTACTGTATAAAGGAACTTGAATGCAGTTCGTTATATCCATATCTATCATTGCAAGCTTGCACTTATATTCAAATATTTGAACCTATGATTAAGAATTTTAAAATTTACCAATATTGGCACGTGGGAAGTATGAAATGTTTTTACTGTAATATTGCATATTTTCGAGGGGTCACATTTTTGTGGATTGAGGAAGATATATTGGTTAATGGGGGGTTTGATTTCGTGGTTGAAGAATTGTTCAGTAGTAAAATATGTGGAAAATGCATTTCGTGGTGGACGTAAATGTGTGGGTCTTTTCATTACGTGAAAACAACGAAAAATACCCCTCCACGAAAATTAAATATATTTATGCCCATCTTCCTGATACTCGCACTAAAGGTTGCTCTGTTTGATGTAATATTACACTATCTGATACTAACACAACACCATTTGAAGTTGAAAAAGGTCATTTATTATCAAATGACAATTTTGTAAAACTATTACAAAAATGAAAATGTAGTTTGATAGATTTACATTTATAAACCTTGCAGTGATACCAATATCACTACATGCAACTTCCAAATAGATCAAAACATTACTGTATAAAATTTTTACATCAAAGGTGGGGTAAGGTAAAAATGCCTTACCTACTGAAAAAAGAAATATGGAAAA
>PRKT01000089.1:1003147-1064157 GCA_003671525.1 Saccostrea glomerata | reverse complement strand
ATGCCGGTGAAGGGCTTCAAATTTAGACCTATACTCGGCACTCAGGGCCATTGAGCAGTGAGGGTTCTTTATCGTGCCAGCGCCTACCGTGACACGGGGCCTACGTTTTTAAGGTCATATCCGAAAGACCCGTGACTTTCACTTCTAGTGCCGAGCGCTTGGCGAAGGAACAGTCACTACCTTTGTTTACGTCTTAGGTATGACGCGGCGCCGAGAACGAGAATCGAACCCGGGCCTCCCGATCACGAAGCGAACGCTCTACCACTAGGCTACCGCGATCGGTGTGTTGTATATTGTAAAGAAGCTATCAGCTGTTTAAGAATGATTGGTGTTATAGGTAACCTAGGGACCACTAAGCTTGTCTTATTCTTGTAACCTTGTAAACATTTTTTCACTAAAAGTTGGGCCTTTCATATTCCTTATCTTATGTTGAATACTTAATGCTGAAACATAGGTTGCCAGTAACAATAAGCTATAAACAAAATGATATCTTAAGCTTCTGCTTTTGCTGGTACACCTTTAGTTGGCAAAGCAAAATGATGACACCAAACAATGGTAATATTCAATTGCCCTTTGATAAGTATTATGAGTTGATGATGCTAATTCCCGATTTTTTTAGGCCTGAAGCTATTGATTCTAAACTTTGAGATTGTCCTCGTTGTTATGGCATGCTACAGGGTTGTTGTAGGAAAATTTTTGTAGGGACTGTGGAATCTGCTGGCGAGAAAGATGATCAGCCAAAACATTATCTAAACCCGGTACATGTCTTCTTTGAAATAAAATATTGTGTTTAAAATATTGCACTACTAAACGACAAACAAGAACCATGATTGACTTTACTTTAGATTTGTTTGTTGATGACGTGCACAACATCATCATTATCCGTGAAAAAAATTTAATAATAATACATCGATTTTCTAACTGATCTGCCCAAAGCTGAACTGCAAGTACACTGGGAAATAACTCCTTTTATTGTAATATGATAAGTTTTCCAGGTTTTAGGCCATATACCACTAAAATACTGATTTCGTAAATAACCACAGAAACCAATGTTACTTGCATCCATATACAACTGTAATGAGTCAGAATTGTTCCATTGCTCTGACGAAAACAGTAACTTGCCATTGAAATGCTCCAAAAACAAACCCCAAGCATTTAAATCCGCTAGAGCTTCCTTATTCAATTTCCTATGATGAAAAGGTTGAGTTAACTCAATTGACAGATCAATTAGCCGCCTAGAAAATGGGCGTCCTGGAATGACCACTGAACAGGCGAAGTTTAACACACCTATTACAGACTGTAACTCTAGTAATGTTATAGATTTTTTAGACTTGTGAATTTGTATTAGGTGTCTAGCTTTAGTTAACTTGTCTTGTGGTAAACATGACTCCATCAAAATAGAATCCAACTCAATACCAAAAAATATAAGCGAAGTGCAGGGAAGGGCAGTTTTTAACTCCTTAATTGGAATACCAATATCCTTGAACAAAAACATGAACTAGTCTCCCATGTAAGCCTAACTTGTTTTCACATACCCAATGTACTGCAGTACTGAATTCTTCAAATAACTGACAAGAAAAACTAAGTCACATAGGGAGAGTTTTGTCAAAATAGTATTCAATGTCCAAAGTAAAACCCAACAATTCCCAATCTGAACAATGTATTGGAATGATTTTATATGCATTCTGAATATCCAATTTAAACAACCCACAATTTTTCCCATATATGCGCATTAAACCTACTGCATCTTCTACCTCCTGATATTGAACAGATTTGAATTTATTATGAATACCAGAAACCCAGAATTTAGACCTACTTTGGATTTACCCAAACTGATAGCCAATGCCTCACTATGGATTTCTGAATTTAATGTTTGCTTTTTGGGCTTGATTTCACACTCCCCTTCTAAGTTTTCACTGATTTCAAAGCCTTTATAATTATTCTTATTTTTGATTCCTAACAAATTTCCAAATCAACAAATTCATTTCCCCAGATTTTGCTTTTTATCTTAGAATCTACACTGAGACCCAATGGCCTAATGATACTGGGATTCTTAACCCCTGCGCTAAGCGATAACTCCTTAGATGCTGTTTGTTAATTAGTACCTGAATTACTTGGTAAAATTGCCATCTTCTAATTGGCTTGAATGATTGTTGCTTGTTGGAGTGTCACTTGCGACTTCCTCTTGTTGTAAATTAACTGGCTTTGTAACCACCCCATAGTCTGTAGGCCTATTACCGGTACTCATCTCTGTAAATGGATGTTAGCATGTATGCCTAATTTATACAAATCATGTCAAGAATTCAACCTATCTATGACTGATAAAATTATCAGCTTTTGATTAATGTGGCAAAATTATTGTTGATTTACTCATCCAAATATTAGTCCATATCAGGCAATAGGATAAAATTACCCATTAGACCTGACTCTAGGGTAGTTCTTTATACCAATTATTGTTTAAATCTTAAAACAATCTGTATAATTACAGTGCACTAGTGAAATATAGCTACACAATGTATCAAGAAACCATTGCAATATCACTAATTAATTCACTATCCCTAGTGAAGCATAGCGATAGAATTATCGCATTTATAACTTGATAGAATTATCAAGATTCAGCACTGATCAAGACGTGATAAAATTATCACTAATTGTAAAGCATAGCGATAGAATTATCGCATTTGTAACTTGATAGAATTATCAAGATTCAGCACTATTGAAGACGTGATAAAATTATCACTAATTGCGATAGAATTATCGCATTTATAACTTGATAGAATTATCAAGATTCAGCACTGATCAAGACGTGATAAAATTATCACTAATTGTAAAGCATAGCGATAGAATTATCGCATTTGTAACTTGATAGAATTATCAAGATTCAGCACTATTGAAGACGTGATAAAATTATCACTAATTGCGATAGAATTATCGCATTTATAACTTGATAGAATTATCAAGATTCAGCACTGATCAAGACGTGATAAAATTATCACTAATTGTAAAGCATAGCGATAGAATTATCGCATTTGTAACTTGATAGAATTATCAAGATTCAGCACTATTGAAGACGTGATAAAATTATCACTAATTGCGATAGAATTATCGCATTTATAACTTGATAGAATTATCAAGATTCAGCACTGATCAAGACGTGATAAAATTATCACTAATTGTAAAGCATAGCGATAGAATTATCGCATTTGTAACTTGATAGAATTATCAAGATTCAGCACTATTGAAGACGTGATAAAATTATCACTAATTGCGATAGAATTATCGCATTTATAACTTGATAGAATTATCAAGATTCAGCACTGATCAAGACGTGATAAAATTATCACTTATTGTAAAGCATAGCGATAGAATTATCGCATTTGTAACTTGATAAAATTATCAAGATTCAGTAATACATTAAAATACCACTAATTGTTCAGTTATGTGGCAAAATTACCACTCATACTTGAACATGTGGCAAATTATCACAGGCTCTTCTGCAACTCCTGTAACTCTGCTTGTGGACAGTCTGTCCCCGAGGATACTTGTCGTTAGGTATCTATACATTCAGGAGTTAAGAAAATAACGATATGATACTAGCAGGCGCGTCGCCAAGTATAAAAGTCGTCACTCTTTTGAGTAGATAAGGGACACAGATTGAAGAGTTTATTCGGTGCCCCTGGAGTATTAAACACATACCATATGTGCGATCTTCAGATTTCCAGTTTTGGTATAAAACCGATAGTCCATACAAAAAATTTAAAGAATGATAAGTTTCCTTTAGAGACATATTTTTAGAGACAAGTCTTCTTCCGATCGCATGTCTTCTTTTTCAAACTGATAAGCGAAAAACTCTATTACTAGTAATTTTACTGGACAGAGCTTCTACACCAAAACTTTGGAAAATGTTGATTGCAAGGTCAGTAACGTCTATTTTTGATTCCGCCACCCCAGAATACAGGCTTTGATCTGTGATTATTGATATCGCAAATCATAGGCCTTTTAAACCCCCACGTTTTACGGAGGAAAATGTCATTAAAATGTCATATACCAACAAAGGAATTGACGCGGTTAATATGAATAAAAGTTCAAAACTACACTTTGTATTTCCTTCAATTGTCTTTTGCTTCCAAACATTTTAATTATAAGAACACTTAACAGGGCCTGGATATCGAATATCTTAAACATAATCCTACATCGTGTTCATGTTCTCCCTTTAACTATGCTCCCGCTGGACAGTGATTACTAGTGACGAAACATGGTTAATAATGAGGACCTTAGATCACTTATTTTAAAAGGTTCTAAATATGGGGAACACCGATCCTTCAACTGGCTCCTGTGGATGAGACCAGGCGATGGCCCAGACACGAAAAAGAAGAAATTGTTACTTTGTCAGAATAGATTACGTGATAACCCTGATGTGTCAGAAATATGTAAAAATCGAACATAAGCTATTTAAGGACAATGTGAAAACCATCTATCCAATTGTATTCATTTATACAGAACTGAAAAAAGAATATAGAATACATAATACATTATCGATTGATTGATCGTATGTTGTTTAACGTCCCATTCGAGAATATTTCAGTCAAAGACTTCACCTTATATCGGTGAAGAGCTTCAAATTTTTACCTTTACTCGGCATCCAGGCCCACTGAGCAGTAATGGATCTTCATCGTACCAACACCTGCCTTGACAAGGGGCTTCGGTTTTTAAGGTTTCATCCGAAGGGCCTGCAACTTTCATTTCAAATTTCCGGGCGCATGGCAAAGGAACAATTGCTACCCATTTTTATCGACTTAGGTCTGTCGCTGCATCGATTTGATCCACACCTCCTGATTACTTAGCCAATGCTTTACCGACCGAATTACCGTAAACGGTAGATAGAATACATGATCAAATCGTTCTGGTCTCAGCAGGTAACAATATTGTCTTTGTTTGAAAGGCTCATTATATAAAACGTATTTTAGAGGAACCTGGATTTAATTCTACAAGTTATAATCCAACTTACACTCATAGCTCCCATTCTAACGATGACAATATTCAAAATCATGTGTCAGTTTTGAATATATTTTTTTTAATTCCAAACAATCGAAAATGAAATTGAATTACCATATCTATATCGGATACCGAAACTTAATAAGAATCCTTACAAAGATACCTAGCGGGTCCCTGCAAGTGTTCTACCATGCCTTTCCTTACTCCCCACAAAGATCTTAATGGTAGTGAAGGAAAAAACTTCAAGAATACTGTCATCAATATATATCAGAGAAGTGGTGTAAATCAGATGTGGATACTAAATTCAAGGAACTTTTTGAACATTTAATACCACGAAATTCTATCAAAATCAATGACATAAAAACTTGGGACTTTCAACTTACATACAAATATTCCCTCGGATAAATTTATGTCGAGGCTATCATTCATCACTGACATCTCCCTTTTCAATAAAAATGGAACTCGTAAATTTACGTTACTTGTTATTGGGCATTTGCAAAATTACTTTGTGAAAAACATTTTGATTGTACAGACAATTACTCTGAAGGTGACAGCAAAAAGATTCTTCAGTTTCTGATTTACAATGTTCATGAGGTTTTTGGAGACCAGGTCCTCCTGCAACCTACTGGAATTCCCATGGGTACCAGTTGCGCTCCGTTATTAGCAGACATTTCCAAAGGCTTGTATACGAACAGAATAAAACACTTGCTGTGGTCTTCAACTCCACATTTCCGCCGAAATATGGCTAAAAAATTGCCGACTCGGCGTAACATGGAATACAATCAATCAATCAACTCCACATTTAGATGTATAGACGACGTATTTCAATTTACAATAGTTATTCCATTCTTATGTCTACATGATATATCCCGGTGAACTTGAAATAAAACATATCACAGAGTCTGACACATCTGTTTTATATATGGATCTTGCACCAGAAAAAGACGTTAATGGTTACGTAAAAACAAAGCATTATGATAAACTTGATGACTTTAACTTTTCAATCGTTAACTGTCCTTAGTTTTTTCACCAACATACCTTTGTCACCTGCATACGTAGTTTATTTCTCTCAGTTGATTCGATACAAAAAAAATTCCTCAAATGATCAATTCATAAAACGAATTAGGTTATTGAGAAATAAGTTAATAAAGGAAGAATATCAGCAGTCTCGTTTAAAGTAATTATTTCGTAAGTTCTATATTCGATCCAATAACCTTGTCAGTAAATACAATTTATCATTAATGACATTAAACACTGGGTTCTCCATGGATTTTTCGATTAATTCCCTATCATGACGGGTGGCTGTGGCCGGTAGGCAGGGGATGCTCACTCCTCCATGGTACCTGATCCTATTTCTGATATTTTGCAGGTCTGTGTTTGCTCCGCTCCTACTTTGTAATGTTTAATGGACTTTTGAGCTCGGATACGGCGGGCTATCTCCACACATTTCATTGATTCGATACGCAAGAGCATGCCCACCGTATAAGCAGTTTCTAAAACGAGGCAAAATATCAACAAAGTGGTGAAAGAATGATATCAACTTGTCAGTCTTGTTTGAAGTAAACATTTGCAAATTTTATGGTCGATTTATAGCCTTTTTCAGCAAATTCTGTCCAACATTATGTCAAACGCTGACTGTCTTTTTTCATACTACTTGTTAAGCCATGGTTTATTTACTGAATTGTTGACGGATTTTTCCATTTTTCCAATTGTGAAAAAATGCAGACTGTACAACCCTGAATCCCCGGAGGCTTTTAATCCCAATTTTTATTGTTTTGGGAGTTTCTGTTTGCTCTGTTCGCGATTATTATTGATAGGTGGACTTTTCACTTAAGGTTTTGCCAAAGGTGAAGATTACCTCTCTAGATTTTTTTATTCATATGGAGACGCCACCACTTGTCATTGGATAGCTACAAATTTTGTCTTATACTCGGCACTCATGGCTATTAAGCAGTGAGGAATCTTTTTTGTACCAGCACCTAATGTGACATGGGATCAGGGTTTCATTCGAAGGACCGGTCTCCACATTCCAAAGTGGGATTCGAACCTGCGCCGTAAGGATTGGCCCTTACTTTGCAGTTCAGATGTTCAAAAAACTGCGCAACAAAGGCGACAATATTTATTTAGATTGATCAATATTCGTATCTTTACCTTTTTTTATAACAAAAAGAAAAAATGAGGATATTTTTAAATGTTTATTTCTTCTTGATATTAGGCGGATGCCTCCAGAGTGATGGAGTCGGAGGAGGAAGTTCCGGTTCCTTTGTTGTTGGTGGAGGAGGTAATGGTAGATCTGAAATATTCAAAAATAGATCGTATACAAATTTGACTGTCAAAATTTTTACAAAAAATTCTTAAGAAGTCCATATATATGCTAATTTTCTATTTGATTTGATGAAACGGGGCATTTTATGCTTTTGGGAAAATGAATAATTGAAAAAATTCCAGAAAGAAATTCCAATTGTATAGACTTACGTAGATGGACTTCAGTCCATTTATGCAGTTGATTGTTTGAGGGGTTGGGAGGAAGGTTGCTTCTAAACATTTTATTTTGAATTTCTGGATCTTCTCTTCTATTTACAACGTCTAAATGCTGTTGGATTTTAATTTGGATTTTTTTTTTACCAAAAGACAATTTAATCGATCATTTCTTAATGAAAAAGAGCAATTACGAACACATTAGGATTATAATATTCATTCTGTATCACACACTGGTGTCCGTTGCATTGAGGTATGACTTGAGGGCTGGGTAAAAATACCATTTTCAAAAGGCGCCAACTCAGTATTTATTATCAATGAATTGACGACGGATTTTCCGTTATTTCCCATTCATGACAAGGGGCACACGGCGAATATGACCGGTCGGCAGGGGATGTTTACACCTCTATGGCACATCATCCCACCTGTTTGCTCTGCTTCTTTTTTTGTATGTTTTTTGTATTATCCTACAATATTTTTGAAAAGGATAACAACATAACACATATCCCCTCCATGACAAGTCACTTCTTATCCATGCCTAAGATCTTCCATCGAACTGAAGATTGATGATTATTTTTATCCTTACCTCTAAACAGACAACCCAAAGATTCGCCGTGCGTTAAAAAGCCATTATCATGACAAGTAATGTCCGACACACAGTCACCATCTACCGTCTTTTTTATTATGCCAATTTCGTAGAATTTCCCTCTGTACATACATCCATTTGGTTTCTCCGTCGTGATAACTGCCGCTCTTGAGATACAGAGAAGAGAGAGGATCAGGACTAGTATTGGAGACATCTTTACTAGGATGACACTGAGCAGCTGTGCTTTCCTCGCCTTATATAAGATTATGTACACAGACTGTTGATGTATCTTTGAAGTTAACATTTGCATTGTGTTTTTGTAGTATTATATATCTGAAAAGATTTCTATTTTTTACAATTTTTCGGTGTCATAGTTTTTTCTTAAATGTGATTTCCTACATGTGTTACCCCTTTTGTCAAAAAAGTTCTTTTTTTATATAAAAGTATAATCTTATCAGTTGGATTGTTTTCATTGTGAATGTCTACAGCGCAAGAAAATCTACTTTTAATGAGATTGGTGTATCATAAAACTTTTTATATTGCTAATCATAATGCCAAAAAAGTGAAAGAAAGTGATTGTGCAATATGAAAAAAAACATACATGTACTAAAGACCGCAAACAAAAGTTTAAACAAAATTTGGATTTTTTTCGGAGATAAGCGAGTACTCTTGATATTTGATTTTATTCTGAAAGAGGAAATACTAGTATACAATCGAGAAAGTTCCAATGATAATCATTTATAATCATTGGCGTCGGAAGCAAATTGAGGTGGGGGAGGGGGGGGTATTTGCCATTTACATTAAACATAATTATGTGCTTTCAGATGTTTTATTTGTGAAGATTGTTAGATACAATCAAATACTGATGCCATATCATAAACCTGAAGCACACATAAATACAATAGAATTATAATCTGAAATTGACTACACAGATTCTTCTATCGAACCTCTTCTGCTACTCTTCAGCTACCAAGCAGAAAAATGGCACAAACACAATTAATCTTAGAATATAACCGACTTAAGCGATCAGACTTATAACCGAACCAACTTATCAAGGGTGTATATGGTTAACATACTTTAAAACGCTTTTAATTTGTTTTTTAGTTTGGCTGATTCTACTTTGTTGCACTTGTTTCTAATACTACCAATACTTGATAACACGCACAGTCTGGTCACTTATGATTAGACATAACTCATCCCCTAAACACTAGGCTTGCTATATTCAGTAACCACTGCATTGCGAACCTGCACATGCTTCTTCAGATAAGATGGGACAGTAGATGCTGGGAGAATAAAGATCCCTCGCTGCTCAAATTTTGAAAATACAAGTCTATCACCTGCAAATATGAATGTTTCAATATAAGCGAAAAATTCCTAAAAGGACAGTTTAAACAAACACACAAACGAACAAAGGAGCCTGTACATGCAAGAATCCATTTCCCGATATTTATAAAAAGAGTGAAGATGACAAACAGTAATCCTTCTAAATAATATCTAAATACTGTAGATCACTAAATTTTCGCGACACCTTATTTTCGCGAGAGATCAATGACTTTTGATAAGCGAGACAAAATTTTCACGAATTGTGGTTATTGCTCTTTATAATCCAAAGGAATACTATAATACGCGAGAATTAAATTTTCGCGAGCACACTGTCTCGCGTAATTACGCGAATTTAAAGTTCTCGCGTATATAAAAAGTGATTTACAGTAATGTAAAAATAAACATGTTACGAACGTAGATGTTAACTCCAGAGGTCGTATCAGTTGCTTTCCAGGAGTATGCATCTCCTGTTAATCAGTTACACCTGCCGAGAGCTGTATGTATTAATCACGTAGATGATCATTCGAATTTCCGCAATTTAGTAAAATGCGACCATATGATAGGTCATATTTGATTTTCACCGTAGAACTACTACATTCCAACTTTACACGATAGTTTTGAAATCAATGTAACATCAACGTATCTGTCAGTAGCCTGCCAATGTTATTCAGAGAATGTGATACAGGTGATAAGGTGATTACTTAAATAAGGAAAAACTGACCTTATATTTTATTTAATTTGTTATTACTTGGTCTTTATCATCTGTAGCAAGAAAATTATCAAAATATGAAACAGATTTTGCAGTGCAGTGTCTTTATATCAATCAGTTGATTACACTGTACCAGAATAACATAACAAGTAAGAACCCGATTCAGAATGTGCTTTTCTTGTTTAGATGCAAATTTTGTTTATTTTGTTCTCAAATATATGATATATTCTTATTGGTATTTTCATTTAATGATATTATCTGTTTTCATCATAAAAAGTATAATTATTCTATATAATAGCTAGATTCCTGCCTGCTGCTTCTTAAAACATAGAAAAGGGGAGTTTATTACCTTAGGAGATATTGAATAACACTGTTTTCTCTTTTTTGAGAATTCTGATGAAAGTGTCCATTAATTATCAATATTGTCAATGTTCCAACCAATGTCTTGATTCCTTTTTCTAATAAATAAAATACAACATTAAAAGACACCACAATAAGATGAAAGACAAATCATTTTCTAAATTTTATTAATTTTGCCTATTCTGAATGTTTTCTTAAATAAAATTTCAGATAAATTTACTCTAAATCGAAAGCAGAAGCTAATGTATAGTTGTATGCATGTATCTATCTATCACAACTTTATGCAGCTAGCTCAGTGATTGTCCTTTTTTTTTCTTTGTTTGAAGACTTAACATTGAAGTTGTATTTTAGAGGCACTGGGATTTAATTATACTAGTGGTAATCCAACTTATACTCATAGCCCCTATCTAAGAAGGAAAATCTTCAGAATCATACTTCGGTTTGAAATATTTTAATAATCCAAACAACAAGAATGAATTTGACTTACCCTATCTATTATGAATTCCAAAATTTCAAAAAAGTTCTTACAAAGGAAGATACGTAGCGGGTTCCAGTAAATTTTCTTCCAAGCTCTTTCTTTACTCCTCACAAAAATATATAAATCTATATCTCAGTTGATTCGATCCGCAAGAGTATGCTCTACGTATGAACAATTTCTATCACGAGGTAAATTATTGACAAGCAAGTTGATGAAACAAGAATATCAGGAGACTCGTTAAAAGTCATCATTTTGTAAGTTCTATGGTCGAAACAATGACCTTGTCAGCGAATACAATTTAGCATTGAGTCAAATGCTGACTGACGTTTTTCATACTAATTGCTAGTCCATTATAGATACACTGAATTGACAACGGATTTTCCCGTTATTTTCAGATCATGACAAGGAGCACACGGCGGGTGTGACCGGTAAGCATGGGATCCTCACTTCTCCATGGCACCTGATCCCACCTCTGATGTTTAAGAGGTCTGTGTTTGTTCTGCTCCTATTTTGTATTGTTTTATGGACTTATTATATATGCTGTTCGTTATCTCCATATTCTATATGTGGATACTTAAAAATCCTTAAGAACTTTATCAATTTTACCAAATCAACAGAATAAATACCTACGACTTTTCAACTTTATACACAACCGTTCCCCACGAATGGATTTTTTATATCATTAACAGCTGCTTTTTTTCATAAAATATGGAACTTGTGTTTATTGTCAGCACCTATTGAGACATGGGAACTCTATCTTCCCATACGAAAAAATGCTGTTAGAATTCAATCGGAGTATTCAGTTGACGACCAGTTGACGGTTAATTACACATTTTCGTATGGGTCATTCTCGAAGAAGCAGAAGGTTTACAAAGTAGAGGTTAGTGATTACAGAGGAACTAGTGACTTATGATTCACCTATCTTATTCAAAGGATTTTCTTTGCTGGATACTTTCACAATGATTATAAAATCACATTTAAAAAAAACACATTACATCTAAAAAATTGTAAATGGAAATCTTTTGAGAAACAATTTCTTTATCAAATCTTTATCATAAAGTTTTGTACAGAGGTAAGTTTGTTGGCAGGAGATGTAATATAACAGAAACACAATGCAAATTATAACTTCAAAGATACAACAGTCTGTGTACATAATCTTATATAAGGCGAGGAAAGCACAGCTGCTCAGTGTCATCCTAGTAAAGATGTCTCCAATACTAGTCCTGATCCTGTCTCTTCTCTGCATCTCTAGAGCGGCAGTTATCACGACGGAGAAACCAAATGGATGTATGTACAGAGGAAAATTCTACGAACCTGGCGCGATGATCAGTAAAACGGTAGAAGGAACTTGTGAAAAGGAGGTGACATGTCAGGAAGGAGGCGATGTTTCCCGGGAATCTGTGGGATGTATGAGTGACGGTAAGAATCAAATTTAACATTAATCTTCGAGTAAAGAGAATAGTTGTCACTCAGGAAGTAAAATTAAATTTGGACGAGTATCTTTGCTGTCCTAACCCAAAAAAATACAATAATTTAGAGTAAAATTTTTATAGCAAAACTTTCCTGTTTGCCATATAGTCAATCAAGAAACCAAATTTTAAGACATGTAGTTTATAAAAGTAAATGTCTTACGAAAAAATTTTTACGCCTTAATCAATCAAAGTAACTTAATTTGTGTAAAATATGTAGTTTAAAGAAGAAAAAAGTTTTGTATTTCAAAAATCTCAATTCAATATGAGATTTCTGGCCATTACATGTATTTTAATTAGATCTAACATTTAGGGTATTGTAGAAGACACATTATAGTGTGTCTATAAAAACCTAAAATAGACAAAACTAGTACAAAATAAAAATCGACGCAATAGATGTTAAAGTTATATTAGTACTATTTTAAACGAATAGTAAGGATTTTACAGGAATGCAGTTGCTCCTGAAAAGTGTAATCTTTTCAAAGTGCCTTTGTATTATTTATTGAAGCAATTTGTTATCTGAGATATAAAAAGAATATTTTCCCATAGTGGCTTTAGATCTGCATTATTTTTTTTTTAAATTTAAGAGGGCTGAATTTGTCATTTTTGCTACAATACAAGAATATTAAAAGATGGTTAAGAAAAGACCCAGAGACTAAAAAAATCCAATCCCATTTACAGGAGAAATGTCTGCATGGGATGATGTAAATCTTTATGGATTCTTTTATAATAGCAATTGAGTATTTGTAAAACATTCTATTTCAAACTTGATATATACATAGTCAATTTTATGTCGTCTCGATGAGAACTATATTAAGAAAATTCAAAGATTAATTTTCAATTTCATTTGGGAAAAAACGGAGAGAATTAAACGGAACACACTCACGAGGCGGACTTTCTATTGTTGATGTTGAATATAAACTAAAATCATTGAAAGCAGTGTGGATTTCACGATTACTTAATTCAAAGGTTTTACTATTTGATATTTTAAATGATTTTTGTAAAAACCTTAATGTTGATATCTATTATCTTTTAAAGTGTTCATCAATCGGTGTGGATAGCTTTAAAAATACACGTTCCTCTATTTTACAAAGAAGTTCTAAGTTGTTTTAATAAATGTAAAATTGAATTAAATTTTGAATAAAGATCTTCTGATGATATTTTGCAACAGCCATATAAGCAATTTTATACCATTTAAATTCAGTGAAAACATATTGTTGGGTTTTTCCTTGAAAAAATGATAAAACTAGATCTCTTTATTTACTTATTACGTATGTTGCATATAGAATTTATAAATATAAAATGTTATGTAGATTGGAGTCTTTAAGTGAAACTGAATATAATATATACAATCATGTAAAAATCAATTTGTTTCTTCACTTCTGTATTACGCTTTCTATATGTTAACACTGAGCTAAGGATTTTTAAAAATCTTTCCAAACTAATGTGAAAAATATATATTCCTGTATAAATACTAATAGGGAGGGACCTCTCTTCCAGTAGTGCTGTCAAAAGGGGGGGGGGGAGTAAATAGACTGTGAAACGAATTTGTTGCTCCCTCGGTTGACAGCTACGCTGAAATTATGATATTTACCCTAATTCATGATGTATACTGTATAAATATATATATATATTTTTTAAAAATGATTATACTTTTGTTATTTTTTCTTTATAATTTATAACATCCTGCGTGATGTCATAGGGACAAAATTATCATTGTTTAGAAGGAGCTTAGTCAGGGTCCCATCCCTGGCAGACGCTTTATTTTTTTTTTCTCAAGTGATGTCAGTTGATATGTTTTTATAGATTAGGTCTTGGAAATAAAACTGTAATAAAAAAAATCTATTTCGATATAATTTCTTGTAATGCCCTACAAGAAAACAAAATGCCTCGTCTCGTCGAATGTAAATAGTGAATTAGTCTGTTCAGTGAATATGAGATAACAAACAGAATGAAAGTCAATTTAAACAACTGAAATCGGGAGCAGAACTGTTGCTGTTGGGCATTGAACTGCGAGATGTAAACCAACTTCTAGTATGCGGGCGACAAGGGTATATGGCTAAATAAGTAAGGGAAGTTGGCGATGGTCTCTTTAAGCTTTGCTTTAAGGACACCTTAAAAGTCTTTTCTAGTACAATATATGAATATGAAAGAGATGTGCTAAACTTTGTGGTATCTTCGCTGAATTTCATTTCTGGAATTTTGCAATTGATTTTCGACACTTTAAAAAACACCACATATTTCTTTTTTACGCTTCCGCGTTTTTTTAATACCTTTCCAAAAATTCCAGAAATTGCCTCGCGGTTTATAAAGTGTAAACGGCGCAAGTTATGCTTCATCGTATAACAAAAGTCGAAATAAGCTTCATTCCTCAAATATAAACCAGAATTTTCTGGGAGTTTTAAAGAAATATATGATGGGACAGACAAATATTTGATTTCTGTTTGGCATAGTTGATGCATGCGTTGAGGGGGGGTGGGGGGGTGGGGGTGGGGGTGTTAATGATCTTGGAAAATAAATAAGAAAGTTGTCAAACATTTGTTATTAAAGACAAAACTAAAAAAGCTTTTGTCATCCTAAAAATTAGCTGGTACAAATCATACTTTGATTCGACAATTTTTAAAACAATCCTTTTTAGAATCAAATTGCTGTTTCCTGAAAAAATGTCTTCTATGACTTCTACCAGTGTCCTAAGATTATATTATAGGCTAAAAACTCATATCAATATAATTTTTAACCAACATGTATTTGGCCGTTGAAATTATTTGTGTTTTGGATCATACATTCACAGTTTGCTTTTGAAAACAGCTCAGGTGGATTGAAAATGAATTTGAAACTAGAATTTCAATCCAATGTTTTTTAGGCCCTCCGGGTCGAATTGTACCTGCCTATTTCATTGTCTATCTTCGAATGTTTTGATTGTAACCGATAGAAATGACGTAGGCTGCATATTTCCAATCTTGCAAATTATTGTTCAGCTGTCTTAACACTCTTTAAAGGTTTGTAAGAAAAATCTTGATTTTTGTTCTCATTGTCGGGAGAGTATCGTATTATATAATATCAAAGATGAAACTATAAATTGTCGGAAATTGAAAATTTTACAATGTCGAAAATGAAAAAATGTATATTTTGAAATATTCTAGATATGATTTTTTTACTGTGTAATTTTTTTGTGGTTTTTTAAAAGTAGCTTTGGCTTTTAAAGAATCTACATATGATTCACATCACTTATCAAATGAAATTTTGTGCTGTCGTCCTGAAACTTCTCCTTCCTTGCTGAAAATGTTTAAATGAGGAGTTATGAAAAAGACTTGTTAGCACATTTACTGGATACCTCTCTGTATCTTTGTTTGTAACGAATTTTGTGAAATTTAGACGCATGGATTTTTTAAGATCTTTCTCAAAACTTTGAATAGTTAATTCGTGAAGAATATATGTTTGAATCTTTCAGAAGATATGTTTACAACTCCTGTTATAATTACGCCCTTTATAACATCTCCAAAAGAACCGCCTCCAAAAGAACCGAGAATCACGACTTTACCAATGTGGCTTGTAGAATGGGCAAATGCAAGAAATATAAACATTTGAAAGTTCTAGAGCGTTTCTTTTCATTCTTATTGCAAGAATAAAAAAGACGTAATAGTACTCGACGAACAGCATTCAAGCTCAAAAGTCCATTAAAAAATAAAAATAGGAGCAGAGCAAACACAGACCTCTAAAACATCAGAGGTGGAACCAGGTGCCACGAAGGAGTGATGAGCAATCCCTGCCGAAATAACGGGAAAATCCGGTGTTTGAATAATGAATTAACAATAAAAATGAAACCTCAGTCAGTATTTGACTCAATGATCAAATATTGCCGACAAGGTCATTGTATCGACCATAGAACTTACAAAATGATGACTTTAAACGAGACTGCTGATATTCTTGTTTCATCAACTTGTTTGTCAATAATTTACCTTGTTTAGTGATTGTACATTACGTAGAACATGCTCTTCCGTATCGAATCAACTGAGAGATATGAACGCCGTATGCAAGTGATGAAGGTTTATTGCTGCATAAGTAAGCATTATAGAAAAGTTAAAATCATAACGTTTATCATATAGCTGATTAGATTGCCAATAACGTATTTTTCAAGTAAAATATCCAAGTATGAAACAGATGTGTCAGACTCTGTGGTATTTTTTATCTCAAGCTCATTAGGATATATCGTATCGACGTAGGAATGGAAATTACCATTGTTAATTGACAATACGTCGTCGATACATCTAAATGTCGAGTTGACGGCCACAGCAAGTGTTTTCTTCCCTTCACGCATGAGATTTTGCACAAATTCTGCTTTAAATAAATACAAAAATAGGTCTGCTGATAACGGAGCGCAATTGGTACCATGGGAATTTCAATAGATTGTTGGAAGACCTTGTCTCCAAAAACCACATACCGGTAGATATTGTCAATTAGAAACTCAAGTGCATTAATTTTTTTATGTTAACTACAGAGTACTTGTGTGTGCAATCAGTATGATTTTAAAAGCTAATTTTACAAATGACAGATGACAAGGTGAGTAAATTTTTTAGCTCAATTTCTATTGAAAAAGAAGCTGTCAATGACATCAAAAAGTCTGGACTTTCATTTATTGTAAGTGTTGGTTGTATATAAAGTTGAAAAATCATTATGCTGTTGATTTTCGTTCAATCTTGTTATTTCAAAATTTCCTTCGAATTTCTAAGTATCCACATCTGATTTACATTTATATATGGTTTTATAGTACTCCTGAAATTTCTTCTTCACTACTGTTGGTATTTTTTTAAATGAGTAAAGAAAGGGGCTTGGTAGAACATTTACTGGAACCCGATATGTGTTTTTGTAAGTATTTTTATGAAATTTTGGAATCCAATATTGATATGGTCATTGATATTCATGTTTGTTGTTGTTATTGGGAATATGAAAAAAATTCGAAGCTGACATATGACTTAGAAGAATCCTCGAAAATAGAGCTAAGGGTATAAGTTGGATTACCACTGGTAAGGTCAAATCCCTGTTCATCTAAAATGCAAATTAAATAATGAGCCTTACAAGAAGGATATGGAGATTACGAACAGCATTCAATATCAAAGTCTATAAAACAATACAAAATAGGAGCAGAGTAAACACGGACTTCCAAATCATCAGAGGTGGGATCAGGTGCCATGGAGGAGTAAGCATTCCCTGCTGACCGGTCACACCCGCCGTGTTCTCCTTGTCATGATCAGGTAAAATCGGAAAAATCCGTTGTCAATTCAGTATCTAAATAATGGACTAACAATTAGTATGAAAAACGTCAGTCAGCTCAATAATTAATTTTATTTGCTAACAAGGTCATTGTATCGACCATAGAATTTACGAAATGATGACTTTAAACGAGACTGTTGATATTCTTGTTTTATCAACTTGATTTTCAATAATTTACCTCATTTAAGAAATTGTTCATAAGTAAAGCATGCTCTTGTGTATCGAATCAACTGAGATATATTCACTCCGTATGCAGGAGATGAAGGTATATTGCTGCATAGTTTGTCTGGGAAGTTGACAAAAAAAAGACAATGTCGTAACGTGCTTTTTTTTTTAGCAGTGTGGACCAGTACGTACTGACCGTCATAAAATCTATAATATTATAATTTCTTCTTTTTTTATCTTCTGAATCACTGAAAGATAGTTGGTTTTCAATTTGCCCCTCGATTGCTTAATGCGAGATTTTAACATACATCTGATATATTTAATCTATAATACATGAACTATGACACCTTTTAAAAAATCGAGATTCCCTAAGTTTTGGCCCTTAAAAAAATGATTAAACGTCCTCATTATTATTATATTAAAGTCACCAGCAATAACGTTTCAAGCAGGTTTTTATTCGTAAGAGAAGAATAACATGAACATGAAGGAGGATTATGTTTCAGTGAATATCTAACATTAGAATATTTCAGTATGTTTAGATACCATCTGTTAATCAAGCAAACTACATTAAAAGATAACACACTTTAAACTTGCCAGAAAAATTTCTTCTAGAGTCGATCAATTACAAACATCTGTTTTAAGATAGTCCGATCCTCTGGGTTTATACAATTTGCAGTTAAGTAATCAAAAATACTCATAAAAGTATCTCGAAATCCACAAAGTTAAGTAATTTTATCCACAATATTTCTTTAAAGTTAAAGATTAAAGTTAATCATATTATACTAGTATAGGGAAAATTGTAAAATTTCCAATATTTTTGCAGAAAAAGCGAATTGGAATATCAGCTATGTATTTTCTAATTGTAAATTGATCAACAAATATATTTTAGGCTAAGAACGATAGGATTCCAGGCATTCAGAGAAATTGTCATGATTTTTATACTTATTTTGTATTTTTTGTCTTCTATTTCCGTCATGTATTCTATAATACATAGTGTAATGGCTTTTTCTATCATTGCAAGACACCATAAATCACTTTTCTATTCATATCATGCTTATAAGCATTTGGTATCTAAGGCTGAATTCAAGAAAATCTTATTTCTCTAAAACTGTATTAATTTTTCCCCTTTGATAGGGTACAAATGTCAACTTTTATAAGACCTTTTCTAAGACTTCCAAAGACCTTGAATCTTATGAAGATGAATAAAATGAAAATTGTTTCATGAAAAAAATTCCTTTTTAATGCTTAAGGATATTCGATCCTCAGCCAGGAAGGAAAACTCCAAAAATTAATAATTTATTAGAAATGCATCAAAATGAAGCTTGAAAATGTAATTTTTTTCATGCAACAATTTTCATTTTATTCACCTTTATAAGATTCAAGGGTTTTGGAAATCGTTGAAAAGGACTTTCAAAAGTTGATATTTGTACCCTATAAAAGGAGAAAAAAATTAATACAGTTTTTGAGAAATAAGATTTTCTTGAATCCAGGCTAAGATACTAATGCTTATTGGCATGATATGAAATACGAAGTGATTTGTGGTGTCTTGCAATGATAGCAAAAGTCTTTTACACTATTTACTATAGAATATAGTAGACAAATAGAAGACAAAAAATACCAAATAAGTATAAAAATCATGACAATTTCTCTGAATGCCTGGATACCTATCGTTTTTAAACCTAAAATATATTTGTTGAGCAATAAGCAATTAGAAAATAAATTGCAGTTATTCCAATTCGCTTTTTCAACAAATATGTATGAGATTTGGCAATGTCCCCTATATGATATGATTAACTTTAATCTTTAAATTAAAGAAATACTGTGGACAAATTTACATAATTTTGTGGATTCACAGATACTTTCATGAGTATTTTTGATTACTTAGCGGCTAATTTTATAAACATCAGGACTGGACTACCTTAATTTTGATGCATTTCAAATTAAATGTTAATTTTTGGAGTTATCTTTCTTAGCTGAGAATAGGATATCCTTAATAACTAATAAACTGAGTTAACCTTTCCAATATGAAATAAATCAGAGTTATTCTTTTAGAATAAACAGACATTTATTCCTAAAATTGTTTTTAAATCTGTACTTTTTAAAACATTATTTTGTTTTTTAAATTACTTTGATGAGATTTAGTATGGTGAAAAAGAAAATTAAAATATATGTATATTAAAGACTTTCCCCATACTTTTCTACAGCATAAATAACGTGAATCAAATATGAAGTTTCATAATTCATAACATTTTCTACCAAAATACATTCTACATAATTTAATTAAAATTCCTACATCAAGTAAACTGCTTCTATAATTAAAAAAAATGATGAAAGTCGGCAACGTTCGTATTCTTTGATTAGTCGTTCACAAAGCCTTACAAAAAGATACATTGCACGGTCAAATGCAATGAACATTTGGCCAACGTAAGCACAACCATGTTTTGATAATGTAGAACAATGGGTCAACATTGGTCCAACAACTGTACGAGGGTTGTCCGTAAAGTTCGTGGAAAGGCTAAAAATTTAGCAAAAGTTGTATCATTGATATTTATTATTGACATATTTCTAATCCTTTACTAAATGTGAATTAATTTTAAAAAAAAATGTAAAAATTTATTCAATTTCAAATGATTATTTACAATTACGGGTTCATAATAAGACTTGGAATGGAGACCCGGAGCACCAGAAAATTTTAAATAAAAAAATATTTATCACATAAATTTCATTTGTATTTTATAAAATTCTGGTGAAATCTAAAAAAATTTTACATAATGAGGTTGACAGAAGCTACCACGTCAAATCTGCAAAATTTGAACGTTCAAAGTTTCAAAACGGCGAAGCAATCAAAGTTAGAACATATTAAGAGAGGATCGGAATTGTTCAAAAAAGAGACGTTTTCGGAATAGGTGGAGCAGTGAACAGTGATAAAATTCTGCGTAGACATCAGAAAAACACCTACAGAGACCAATACATTCTGTAAACAATAGGGAGTACATAGTAAAAGAAGTCGTTCACTAGTATTTAAGTGGCATATAATATTTTAGGACGGAATGAACAGTTTACAGGATGACATGCGTGAAGGAAAACCATCATTCCGCGATTGCAGTGCTGTAAAAAATGAATTTCTTAACGTGATCATAACTTTGCCGTTTTTCCGTAAATAAAATCGTCTTTACACGGACAGTGGTTGGATGATTGCAGGATATATGAGACAGGCATTGTTAAATATTATTTTACGAAAAAAACTGGAATATTTTGTGCATATTTTTATGACTTGTCAAAACAACATAAGCAATTATTGAGTTAAACGCTGACTAAGTTGAGAAAAGTTACATGTGCTCGTATTTCGCTTTTGACGTCGGGTAACGTCAAGAATTTTCGTTTAAGTGCTCCGGGTATGAGTGAGTGTTTTTTTGTATCTGATAAAATTATAACTATTTGTGCTTTGTTTTTGTTGAAAACTTGCATATTTATAAAATGAAACATGAATTTAATGAAAATAATAGTTTCATTTATTTTGTCAATGATTGTCAGTATTTATCAATGTTGTCAACGAACTTTACGGACAGCCCTCGTATATCAACTATATGTTGAACTAAATTACACGAGAAATTGAAAAAAAATAATGTGCACTGGGACAACGTTGATCTAAACACATGGGGCCCATTCAACATTCTTGCTATATGACAATGAGACACACTTTCCCAACGTTAGCCAACTACATGAGGCCAATAAATATATTTATTACACACTTAGTAATAAATACAAGTTTTTTGCTTATGCGATATGGCTGACGTCACAATAGCCGTATCAGCACTGCAGGGCTGATATGAATTTGCAAGGCTGATAACCTATATCAGCCCTGCAAATCCATATCAGCCCTGCGGGGCTGATACGGCTATTGTGACGTCAATATCACACCCTTAGTAAATCAAACCACAACAACAGTACTTTTGATCATACACATTTTTGGTGGGTTCAAATTCTCTTAGATTTAACTTTTTGAAAATAAGGTTAATCTAATTTACAAATACATGTAACAGATTATTTTCAAATTACGGATCGAGTGCATTGAAATAGAAGTAGAAACAAACCCAAATCGTATTAGACAATAGACCATGTACATGTATGAAAGAAGTCCATGCATGATTACTTATTTCCTTCGAAACATACCCCTGATGTTTCGGAATTCCGTGTTTGCTCTGCTCCTTTTTTGTATTGTTTTATGGACTTTGAGATTGAATACTGTTTGTTATCTCCATATCCTTCACTAAAATCAAAACAGTTCCGATGATTTCCGTTTATAAATCTTGGAAAAATGAAATAAAAAAGGGTTTTGAAGTTGTCACTTGCATTAAATCAAGTGTTTTGAGATCTTATATGTTGAGTTTGTCAAAAGGTCTTGTTGTCACACCAAAATATACTTCGAAATACAGAAAAAATTGTTCATAGATAACAAACTCAAGCAAAAAACAACTCACTTTAAAACGGGTCAATGGCTAATACCAAATTGATATCAGAAAACAACTGCATTCAGAGCATAATGATTAGGAACAGAACCAATTTATTGGCGGTTATATATTACACAATGCTTAGAAAACGTTTTTAGAATGGGTTTGCATTGTATTTAACGCAAGGTTGAGGCCTTGTTTAAACACTGCTTTTCTAATAAAAATGGAACTCGTTAATTAACTTACCTTGTCATTGGCCACACGTAAAATTATTTTGTTAAAAGACTTTCTGATTGTACACACAAATACTCTGAAGTGTATATATAATAAAAAGATGCGTTAGCAATTTTGTTTAATGTAGATTTACATTCACTTTATAAGCACACTTACATGTGTAATGTAAATATATTTGTACATTTAACAAAACAAGTCCTTGATAATAAATAGTCAACAAAGGTTTATTACTTCATTTTTTATTTTCAAATTACCTTACTTATATAGCAATATACATTCATCCCCTGCATATGTATCTTAGTTGATTCAGTACGTATATGTATTCGAATAAGTATGAACAATTTTTAAAACGAGGCAAGCTATCAACAAATAAGTTGGTGAAAAAAGGATATTGAGAATTTTGTTTAAAGTAATCATTTCGCAAGTTTTATGGTCGATAGACGGAATTTATCATCAAATGCCATCTATCATTATGTCAAATGCCGGTTGAATTTTTCATTACTTATTTTAAAGCCCAAAATTAATTATTCCACTTTAAATAATCATTCAGGTATGTTTTTCATTATATTAAAATTGAAAACATTCTGACAACGACTTCTGTTGACTTTTCTCTTATGTCCATTGAATTAAAAAGAATTTAATTTTGAGAAATATTGCGTAATTCTGTTCATTTAATAAAGTCTATAAGCGACGATGTTTAAAGAAGAATTTTTGTGATTTTTCATATTCTCTTCATATATTTCTTCATATACCCTTTAAAATGACCGACAATGTGTAGTCACAGTATGTACATTATGTTACCATTCAAAGTTTCATAGGCTGCACTACATTTGATAACAAGGAAACATGTTACTAGAATGTGCTTTTAAATGATTGATACGCGAGTGTTAATTTATCATTCTTAAAAGTTTGAAAATCAAACAAAGACTTTTCCGAAATACATGTAGGTTCTACATACTACAAATGAGGCAATTAAATAACACAGCTCTAGAAATGGGATCAGTCAGCAATAATACTTCTCCCACGCCTACAGTCGCAGGCATACACCCAAATGTATCAATTCAACCCTTATCACACTCCGAACTAGATCCAGAAATGCATCAGATTAACGGCTCAGCTCAGGAAGTGAAATTTATCAACAATTATACTTCTCCACAGCCTTTAAACCAAAACACACACATAAATGTAACAATTCAACCATTATCAAAGGTTGAACTACATCCGGAAATGCACCAATTTAACGGAAATGGATCTGAAATGGGATCTTTCAACAATATTACTTCTCCGCCGCCTTCAAACCAAAGCATAAATGGAACAATGCCAACCATACCCCCGCTCGAGCTAAGTTTGCAAATGCACCAATTAAATAAAACAGCTCCGGAAATGGTACCAATTGGCAATTATACTTCGCCGCCGCCAATGGATCAAAAGATAGATTCAAATGAAGCAATCCCATCCATGTTATCGTCCATCTTTGGTCCGGAAACTCACAACTCAAGTATATCACCTCCGAAAATGGAAATATTCCTCAACAACACTTCTCCGTCTTCTTTAAACCAAAGCATACACCTCAATGAAACAATCCAGCATTTATTGCAATCAGTACTAGGTTCGGAAATGAACCAGTTAAATAGAACAATTCCAGAAATAGGATTAATCAGCGACACTACTATTTTGCCAGTTTCAGACCAAGGTGTACACCCAAGTGGAACAACTCAACCCTTATCAGAGTCAGAAGGAGACTCGGGAAGACACAGTCTAAAGAAAAAAGGTCCAGAAAGGAAACATTTCAACATTAATCCACTGTCTTCTGATAAGAAAGTAGACCAAGCGTTTAACTATAACAATGACGATGAAAATGAAGACCAGTATGATGAAAACAATGCTGTGAATGAACAATTTTAAAGTTGGTCGTACATTACAAACAAAACCTTAAAGATTAACTGACTCGCACTGCACAAGAAACCCAAATATAATTTTTGGCTCATCTTTGACTTCGGAGACTTACGGAAACTGTTTAGTTTCTGTTTGAATATTTATTCTTTCCGAATATAAATTCCTAAATGTGGCAAGGTTTCTAAAGATTTAAACTAAAGTCTTTTTGCCTTTATAATTTCCATAATGCATGTCTGTCCAGAGATCGACTTTAATTTCTTATATAATAACAATTTTGAATAAGTTTTATAATTATATAACAAATGTAATACACTGTATGTTTAACCATGAATAATGGTGAATCATACCGGAAGTTATACCACACACAGGAAATAGTTACTAGTATTTAAAAAATGATAATTGACGTAAACCACCCCAAGTCAGCATGCCCAACGATGGTAACTAAGTTTCATTTTGGTTATACGTTGATATGGGCATAACACTGATGGACCAATATTGGACCAATATTTGAAGACGACTGACTTTTACAATTTAAACACATACAAACTCCACTTATTAAAATGTAAAAGTCAGCTGTCGAATGTAAAAGTAAGTCTCTTCATAAAACTCCACTAAACACATTATTAGTATTACATGATTTAACATAAAAATAAACAATTTAAGAATTACATTTACTTTAAAAATACCACGTTTTGTATTCCACGACATTTCAGTTTAAAGTCAATACCCTGCACTGCTTGGGAATACTCTTCCATTTATGCTTCTAAAATCATTAACAAAACAAAAAACTCAACATTACCGGTACCTTAATTTCAACCATTTATGAACTTTGAGTGCTATGATTTTAATTTTAAATTTAGCTAATCAGAAGTACAACAAAACTGGTTTTTAATTACTAATCTTCTAAAACTATCTTTACTTAAAAAATGAATTGAATAAACATCTTTGATACTATTTAATGTTCCTAACACCATGTTTTTCAACAAATTAAAGACATTTTACAGTCAATTCAAAAAATATTTTTCATTATTTCACACATATTATATACTCATATATTATAATTTGGAAATAATCATGTTTTAAGGTCTTGAAATTACAAAACATTTGCAGTAAATGATTAAAATTTACAAAACGAAAAACTGATTTACAAACTAAGAATAGGATATTGTGTGTTATGATTTTTAAAACATGTTAAAAAAAATACACATCAGATGTCAGAAGTGCAACATGATGATATAAAATAATGTGACTTCAAAATCTAGCTATTTTCCTATGAAAACTTGTATATCAAAATTCTTTTGGGTTATACCGGTATTTAAAACATCATATGGAGATAACGAACAGTATTCAAGATCATAGTCAATAAAACAATACAAAGTAGGAGCAGAGCAAACACGCACCTCCAAAACTTTAGACTTGGGATCAGGTGCCATGAAGGAGTTAGCATTCCCTGCCGACCGGTCACACCCGTCGTGTGCTCCTTATCATGTTCACGGAACCACGGAAAAATCCGTCCCAAACTCAGTGTACAAACAACAGACTAATACTTAGCATGAAATTAACGTCAGTCAGCATTTGACTCAGAGAAAAATTGTATTTGCTGACAATGTCATTGTATTTACCATAGAACTTCCGAAATGATGACTTTAAACGAGACTGCTGATATTCTTGTTTCAACTTGTCAATGATTTACTTCGTTCTAGAAATTTTTCATACGTAGAGCATGCTCTTGCGTATCGAATCGACTAAGATATAAAAACTCCATATGGGGGTGATGAAGGTATATTGCTGCTTCAGTAAGGGAAGCTGACGATAGATAAGTTGAAATCATCACGTATATCTAAAGCTTTGCTGTCAGATTACCATTAACGACTTTTTCAAGTAAATTATCAAAAAATGAAACAAATGTGTCAGACTTTGTAGTGTCTTTTATTTCAGGCTCACCAGGATAGAACGTATCGATATGAAAACGGAAATTACCATTGTTAATTGACAATATGTCGTCGATATATCTAAATGTAGAGTTGAAGGCCGCAGCAAGTGTTTTCTTATTTTCATGCATAAGATTTTGCACAAATTCTGCTTATAATGAATACAAAAATAGATCACCTCATAACGGGGCGCAATTGATACCCATGGGAATTCCAATAGATTGTTTGAAGACCTGGTCTACAAAAACAACATAAATATTGTCAATCAGAAATCCAAGCATCTTTTTGATGTTAACTTCAGAGTACTTGTGAGTACAATAAAAATGTTTTTTAACAAAATATTTTTGCAAATGACCAATGACAAGGTAGGTAAATTTACGAGTTCCATTTTTATCGAAAAAATAGCTGTCAATAATATCAGAAAGCCTTGACTCTAATTTATCGTGATTGTGTATTGATTGGAAAATTCGTTTTTAAGTTTTTAAGCTGTTGATTCTGTTTAAATCTTGTGATTTCAAATTTTCCGAAAGTTCCTTGGAATTTTTCAGTATCCACATAAAGGATATAGACTAACAATTAGTATGAAAAACGTCAGTCAGCATTTGACTCAATGATAAATTTTGTGATTTTTGTAATTTTTGTAAATTTTGTCAATCTGATTTACTCCACTTCTTGAATATACTTTTGCACGGTACTCTTGAAGTGTCTCTTTCACTACTGTTAATATCTACGTGAGGAGCTAGTAAAGAAAACGACTTTGTTGAAGATCTACTGGAACCGACTTTAGGTGTACAATCCCTTATAGCAACAGATTCAATGAAAATAAATACATATACTATAGTATATCAGATCTGTAGGTGCTGAATACTTAGTATATTTATACACAATTCCAATTTATTGCTATTAGCATGCAAAGGTGCGATGTGTCCTTATTTACGACCTTGAAATTTGGTAAAAGTTATCTCCCTCTATTTTTCATAAAAATTAATTTTAAAAAATCAATTCTAAAAATACTTTTCTAGTAAAAAAAAATTGCTTTTCATTGTCATTTCATTTCTAACGTTTCAATGCATCTTTCCACCGCAGTATCTAATGATATTCTTATTATTTGAATTTTTATTTAAATGAAAATTTTTTTCCGCATATACTTCAATGAAATCTTTGTAATTACTGCTTAGTTAATGAAATATTTTAAACTTTCTCACGGGCAATTCTTTTCTACTATAAATCTTTTAATTTAATATCAGAGTATTATGTACTTGATGGATACTTAAGGGAAGAGAATTTAGTCCTGTTAGTGATGGAAATCCTTAAAAATAAATGTTTGGGAAATTTTTGGGATACTGAAAAAACTCCAATCACAAAGTAATTCCATAATAGATCTGCCAATTTTAAAAAAAACATGCTTAAACTTTTACCGCATAGCTACCAATCTTAAACTCAATCAATATAGATTTATATTTTGCATTTTTTAACTTGTCATTTCTTTTATCAGCTTAGAAATCCTTCAAATTTAAGACTTAAAAATAAACAGATTTAAAGCAATATGTGTTGCATATTTGAGAATTTTATTATGCTGGTAAAATGTGTTATTAGGATTAATCTGTATGTAATCTTAAACCTTATGATCAATAAAACCTAAATAAAGTTTTAAAATGTTTCAGAGGAAATATTTCTGTACAACTGAATATACAGTATTGTATAAGAAAGCATTATTGTACAGGACGACAATAATTCAATTTTGCTTCATTCAAAGCGTATAAAAAGTTCTTTCATAACAAAAATGAAGAACAGAAGTTTAAAAATGTTCTATTTTTTTTTACAAATTACAAATTTGTAACATTTTTTTCCGATGTCAAACATGCAGCTCATATTGCTTTAAGAATTTCAAAGAATAAGAATCTTTTTCATAAACCAAAAAAAAGTTCATTATACCTTGCATATAAAATAGAAATTACATTAAAGGATTTTTTACAAATTTTACCCTTCTGTGACTTAAAACTATATACTAAAAATGCTACACTTCTTAATTTGTAAAAGCCATTTTAACTAAATTTGAAAATATTTTGGAACTTTTATTTTTTATGTGTATATACCCTTACAAATTCACCTCATGGTAAAACATTCATTTCTCATTCACAATTGAATTAAAAACTTTTAAGAAGATTTGGAAATGCTTCTTTCTTTTGAATAAAACTGTTCGTTTGTGAAATTTTTCATTCCATAATATACTAACTTATTAGCCACGAACCTAATTCGAGGTTCGTGTTTGTAAAATTTCATGAAACGATCATTTTTACTTTATATACTGTGCATTCTAGCGTCCATAAATTTTTTATAGTAAACTTGAATTCAAACGCATTTTTACAATCTAAATTATTTTTTTTTATCATTTTTATCAAATGTATTCATTTTTGTTCAAATGTATTTAAGTCAAACATATTCTAACTGTGGAATAAATTACATGTTCTTATTTGGGGAGCCTCCAAACGGTTAAGTAAAAATGTAAACACGTGCTCTGCATACGTAGAATCGAGGAAATATTCGGTGAATCCCCTCAAATGTCCGTGAAGCCGCGCGAGAATTCAAGTGTGTGAGAAATGACGTTTAACAACTTTTTATCTTCTCTTCATCATTGTTGAGGCTATTGTTTTATGGCTATATGCATCTTTACATTCTAGCGTTAGCTTTCATTTTCATAAAACAAACCCAATATTGTTTAAATTTGGTCGATTAATTATTTCCTTTATCATAAAAATGGTCGGGATCGGTCCTGTTAAATTAGTATATATGGGGAACATTTGGGGATTCACCGGAAATTTCCGCGCGTTATTTTGAATATTGCTTTTTCAGCAATATTGTTGGTATATCATTTATCTATCAGAATAATGCAATAAGATTGCCATATTTTGGTAAGTAATAAGGTATGTAGAAAAATGTGCATGCAATAACGATTGCAATTTTAGATAATGCATGGGGTCTATAATGGTTGCATTATTTGATTCTTATTATTAATTGTAATAGATGGGATTTGGCAGATGTGAAGATGTGATAAATGTTGCATATTGTTCCTGAATTTCATCAGTAAATACAAGGTAGCAGGGGGCTGACACGCTCCGATAGAGCGAATAGTTGTTACTTATCATACAGCAAGCTGATAGGAATTATAGTTATATTTTTAAAAAATCAAATTATTAATGCAAAACTTTATTCACAAAAAGGGTTCAAACTTCTGGATATTAATTTAGGAAAAGAATTAAGAAAAGAAAAGGTTAAAAAAAAAATGAAAATAATATCGAGAGGATATTGACCAAATTCACAACTGCTTGAAATTCATGCACTGCTTCAAGTATGTGAATAATGAGTCCATGACCATTTTTATTTTTGAGACAGGTACTTCTCTAGACATCTTTTTTTTTAAATTCTAGATGTAGTTAAGTTGTTTTTTTCTTTGTTTGTTTGTTTTGTTTTGTGTTTTTGTTGTTGTTGTTGTTTTTGTAATATTGTTGGAATTGACAATTCAGTCCAACAAGGAAAATCATTTTAAATCTGATCAAAAAATGCCTTTAAAAATATGATGACACGTTAGCCTTTATTTGAATTCTATCATTTTTGTCTTAACTCTTTAAAAAATAGCATTTTTTATAAAAATAATAGAATGGAATTACTAGGTATGCAATAGCAATTATAATTAAACTTTGAATGTATTATTAAGGTATGTATTAGTGTTTTGTAGGTTAATTTAACATCACCAGTGAAGGTCTACTAATTTAACGCGAAGTATGTGCAACTATGTAAAATAATGAAATTTTGAAATTGATGTTTTAGAGAAATAGGTTTTTCAAGAGATGGAAGTAAAAATAAAACATTCAATTGTTGTAAATATGTTTATTTCATTTCTATGCAGAATACAAGGGAGAAAATGTATGTAATAGAAACACTATATCAATAACTCAGTATTTTTATTAAAAAAAAAAGAATACAAGTAAAAATTCTTTTCGACTAGGTAAATAAAATTGTTAAAGTCTTTTCACCTCATAAAATTCATTTGATAGAAAAATTAAACGTTAAAGATTACTAATCATATGTATTAACATAGCTCTTAGCAACAAGGACACTTTTGCTAAAAGCTATGTCAAAATAGTATTATTCTCTAGATTTACCATCATTGGTGTGTAATTAGGAAATATTTTCCCTTAGAATGCATGCTCCCAAAATGTGTATTAATTAATATATAGGTTTCATAAATGATTCAGTTTAACACTTAATAATTATTAAGGAAAACTCTTACACAATATATACAACCTCTTCCGTACCAGGAAGGTATGAAATCTGCCACAGATACTTTTACTCCTTAACTATTATAGTATTCATTTATTTTAACTAAAGTTATACTATTAAAACCTATTTTAAACAGTCATTGATTAGATATAGTATAAAGAATGATACTACTTAAATTACTAGTGTCATGTATAAAATTTGCATACAAAATTTAGAGAAATGACACTAGCTTCAAAGCGTCACAACACAAAGTAGACAGTAAAAAATACATTATTTTGAGTTTTAATGATATACAGCCAAATTAGAAGTTGAGCAAATAAATGTTAAAATTGCTTGGAATTTGCGATGTTATTTGTTGACAAGATGATGTTCCATATAACTTACTAAGTGAGCTGATATTCGGTGGTAAATTTCGTTCCTATAAACGATTTCATGTCTGTACACGAAAACGAAAGTTGAAAGGGACGTGTATGATACTTCAAATGATATATACTAGTAATGGATTAATGCGATGATAAACATAACAAAGCAACACTGATACAGCACAGCTCACCCCCATTGTCATTATTGTTTTACTGAGAGAAAAAAGTTTGAAGTTACAGATTTTTTTAACTTTATACATGTTTTAGAAAATATAAAATTCTTAGTTCATGTCATTTTTAAATCATTAATTTCTATTAATATTTCCTCTTAACTCCTACTCAGATCAAATCTCCGAATTGGAAAAATTTAGAGTTTTGAACATTGCCTAAATAAGACATGATGATGTAATTAATTGTATCCAACCTGTTGTATGAATTCTCTAGTGTGGTCATTGTATTTGTTAATTATCTCAATATTGCAAATTTCTTAAATCTAATCCATGTGCAAATACTTTTCCAAATTTAATTATGTAAAATGCGATTATTTTAAGTACCTTACAATACCTTATTTTATAGAACCTAGAACATGTAGAAGAAAACCTGTTGGTGTTGAAATTTCATCTCTATTTCTGGACCTCGTCGGTGGTTCCCTGAAAAGAGGGGTTTAAGAATGGAGGAGAGGGAAAGGGGTGTATTGAGGAAGAGTAGGAGCATATTTACACGTGACCTCGTGGATCTGGACACAGTGTGTGACCGACTTTATCAAAGGGAGGTCCTCAGTGAGGGAATGAAGAATGATATCTTGGTAAATAATATTTAATCTTGTCCTCAAAAAGAGTATTGGAAAACATATAATGTTGTCCTCAGGAGTATTGGTAAATCATATCTTATGTTGTCCTCAGATACAGTATTCCTAAATATCTAATGTTGTCCTCAGAGGAAGCATTGGTAAATATCTAATGTTGTCCTCATAAGGAGCATTGTTAAATATCTAATGTTGTCCTCATAAGGAGAACTGGTCAATATCTAATGTTGTCCTACGAAGGAGTAAATATTTAATGTCTTCAAAAGGAGTAAATATCTAATGGTGTCCTCATAAGGAGTATTGGAAAATATCTCATGTTGTCCTCAGAAGGAGTAAATATCTAATGTTGTACTCAGAAGGAGTATCGGTAAATATCTAATGTTGTCCTCAGAATGAGTATTGGGTTTTTTCTAATGTTGTCTTAGATGGAATATTGGTAAATATCTAATGTTTTCCTCAGAAAGAGTAAATATCCGATTTTATCCTCAGAAGGAGTAAATATCTAATGTTGTACTCAGAAGGAGTATCGGTAAATATCTGATGTTGTCCTCAGAATGAGTATTGGTTTTTTTCTAATGTTGTCCTTAGATGGAATATTGGTAAATATCTAATGTTTTCCTCAGAAAGAGTAAATATCTGATGTTGTCCTCAGAAGGAGTAAATATCTAATGTTATCCTCAGAAGGAGTAAATATCTAATGTTGTCCTCAGAAGAGGCAAATATCTTATGTTGTCCTCAGAAGGAGTAAATATCTAATGTTGTCCTCAGAAGGAGTAAATATCTAATGTTGTCCTCAGAAGGAGTAAATATCTAATGTTGTCCTCAGAAGGATTTTTTTTCTGATGTTGTCCTTAGATGGAGTATTGGTAAATAACTAATGTTGTCCTCAGAAAGAGTAAATATCTAATGTTGTCCTCAGAAGGAATAAATATCTTATGTTGTCTTGATATAGAATATTGGCAAATATCTAATGGTGTCCTCAGAAAGAGTTTTGGTAAAAATCTAATGTTGTCCTCAGATGGAATATTGATAAATATCTAAAGTTTTCCTTAATTTGAATATTGGTAAATATTCGAAATGAAGATCACTGAAACAATACAATTAAGTTACAGAGCAAAAGCTGACCTCTTAAAGCGTCAGAGGTGGAATTAGGTGCCATGGAGGAGTAAGCATTTCTCGTAGATCGGTCACACCCTACGTGTGCTCTTTCTTGTGGTCGTAGACAGTTCAGTGAAAAAATAAAGCCCTAAAAATATGTATGAAAGACTTAAGTCAACATTCAAACAAAGGATAGATTGTGTCTGCTGACAATACAAATTATTCAAAAAAATGTTCGTATAGTGCATGCCCTTACATATCGAATGAACTGGAAGATGAAACATATGGCGATAACGAACAATATTCAAGATCAAACGTCCCTAAAACCTTGCAAAATAGGAGCAGAGCAAACATGGACCTCCAAAACATCAGAGGTGGGATCAGGTGCCATGGAGGAGTGAGCATCCCCTGCAGACCGACCACAAGTACTGTGTACTCCTTGCTATGATCGGGAAATGACGGGAAAATCCGTCGTCAATTCAACGTATAATTAATAGACTAACAATTAGTATGAAAAATGTTAGTTAGCATTTGACTCAATAAAAAATTGTATTTCCTGAGAAGGTCATTGTATCGACCATAGAACTTACGAAATGATGACTTTAAACGAGGCTGCTGATATTCTTGTTTCATCAACTTGTTTGTCAATAATTTACCTCGATTTAGAATTGTTCATACGTAAAGCATGCTCTTGCGTATCGAATCAACTATTAATATATATATAAACTCCGTAGGTAGGTGATGAACGTATATTGCTGCAACCGTAAGGGGAGTTGACGATTGTAACGTTAAAGTCATCACGTTTATCATAGAGCTTGGCTGTTAGATTACCATTAACTTCTTTTTCAAGTAAAATGTCCAAAAATGAAACAGATGTGTTGGACTCTGTGGTATTTAAATTTTTATCTCAAGCTCATCAGAATATATGGTTTCGACATAAGAGTGAAAATTACCATTGTTAATTGACAAAATGCCTTCGATGTAACTTAATGTCGAGTTGAAGACCACAGCAAGTGTTTTCTTCTTTTCACATATGATATTTTTAGACAAATCCTGCTTTGTATGAATACTAAAAAGGTTTGCCAGTAACGGGGCGCATTTGGTACCCATGGGAAATCCAATAAATTTTTGGAAGACCTGGTCTCCAAAAACAAAATAGATGTTGTCAATCAGAAACTCAAGCATCTTTTTGATGTCAACTTCAGAGTACTTGTGTGTACAATCAGAATGTTTTTTAATGAAATTATTTTGCAAATGACCAATGACAAGTTACTCGTAAGTAAATTTGCGAGTTTTTTTTTAATTATTATTATTGAAAAGGCAGCTTTCAATGACTTCAAAAAGCCTGGACTTTAATTTATCGCGGGGAATGGCTGTGTATAAAGTTGAAAAGCTTGAACGTTTGAATGCTTAATCTATATGTTGAATCAAAGGAGACTTTTTTTTTCTTTTCAATGTAGAAGTTTTCGAATGAATTCTGCTTCATATATTTGAAAAAGTCTGCTAATAAAGCATGTAATTTGTATTCCGACAGATTGTTTTAAAACTTTATCTCCAAAAACTCTAAAAATTGTCCAAGATACTGATTGTCAATTTTAAAGTACTTTTGTGTATAATCAAACAAATGCCAAGGTTTGTGGCATTTTTGTCAAAAAAGCAGCTTTCAAGATTGTCAAAAAGTCTGAACTTTAACTTATCAATCGAAATGGTTGTATATGAAGTTTTCATTCATGATGTAATTTGAATTAATTGATCATGAAAGGAGTTTATATCTCTCATTTAATTTGATGTAAAGTAGAAAATTAGTCAGTTGAAAAAAAGGGAAAGGGGGGGGGGGGCTAACAAATCTTGCCTATTTGATACATCATTTTATTGCAAACGCAAAAATCCGCACTTTTATACATATCCCATTCAAATGTCTTCATTTGTGCGTTCCTGGATCGGAAGATAACGGGGACATGTTGTTTTTGTGCTGTCTGTTTGTTTGTCTGCCTGTTGTCAACTTTAATCAAGCCCATAAATATTGCGCTGCCAAGGGTATATAGGTGTACACCACTTCATTCTACCTCCCACTCCAGAATTGTGTTAACATCATGGACACATCTTGTTTTAAGCCGAAGTTCAATTGTTATATTACGTCTTATCAGACAATTCCAAAACCATCAACAGCAACAGGATTAGGGCAGGAAGTGGCAATTGATAACGGAAAATATTTTTGTAAATAAAAAGTTTTGTTAAGTGGTCTTCCTATCATGATATTGTCTACCCACACTGCGCCTCAGATCGAATCTGTGACTTCACACTAGCATACACATCAACAGAAAGGAATATACGCCACTGACAACTGATGAGGTAAAGACAATACTTTTTTGCCATCATAGACAACTTCTTATAAAAATAGAAAATGGAAACTTGCCTACATTGTCCCATCGTCTGAAACCCAAGGGTGATCTCGGATATACTTATGATAAGTAAAGACGAGATCATCCGTGGGTTTCCTACGATGACATTGTCCGTAGTTATTCGAAAAAAATTTGTCTAAAAAAAATTAAAGCATTCTGATTCTATACACGGGTTCTCTGATTTGATTTTAAAAATGCCGAAGATATTCATTAAAATTAAGGTTTTCGGACACCATGTTCTTCATTACCAATGTTAGTGCTTATTTCCACAAATTGTGTCTTCAATGATGCTCATGCCGAACGTTGGAAATACGAAATATTTAATTTAAAAATGTTGAAGAGTTAACGAAGAGGATACCAAAGACTGTAGACAAATACGACGAAGGATCAGAGCTAAGCATAAGGAAAATCATCCTTATAATTATGCCATTAAACGGTAAAAACAACGTAGAGACTGACAGATACATTTCATATTTGATGTTTCACTATAGAAAGACATTGATGGCAAACAAAGAACGTAACTTCTTTTGATAAACGTGATGATTTCAACTTTTTCACATAAAAAGCTTCCCTCCTAGTATATGGAGTTTTTGTTTCGTTTGCCCAGTCGAGACAGGGATCACATGGTGGGTGTGACTGATCGACTGGCGATTCTTATTTCCTCATTATATTATATCCCACCTCTGCCGTCTTAGAGGGACGTGGGTGTTCTGCTCCTGGTTTGTAGTTTCAATGGATTTTGATCTTGATTAGTGTTCGTTATCTCAATATTTCATCCCAATGATTCGGTACGGAAGAGTATGACGTGTTAATTCTACATTCAAATTTTAATTAAAACTTACCAGGCTAATAACAAATAAGGAAATGATACATTATAAATCTCGATTTAAAGCTAACATATTGCAGTCTATAAAAAATATTCACATTTCATGATAGCCACCATCTCAATGATGTCTAGTTTTCAATTAAATTTAAAAAAGCCTTTTAAATTTGTAATGTAAAACAGATTTTAATGTGTTGATAAACTAATTGTGTAGTCTGAGAAGACCAGGGAAAACCAAGTGAGAAAACTTCTGGACATCATTCCAAAGCGAGGCAAAAGAGCATACGGGGCTTTCTTTGACGTTTTGGAGGAGACTTTTCAGCACAACCTCTCCGACATTCTCTAGTAAGTAAATAGCCTTGCTTCATGCAAATAATTTTTTTTAAAAACTTATATCAAACAAAAATTGGAAGATTGTGCACAGATAGTTTACCTTCAAGTTGTCAAACAAATCAATAATTTTCTTTTAATTTAAATTAATTTAACTTTCAAATATGCAATTGAAGATTTCTAAACAGCAAAAAGTCAATTACTTAGTACTTTTCAATTACCAATAAAAAGATTCCTGAAAAAATAATCAACTAACATGATTGAATTCTGTAGTCCAGGGGACGAGAAAGATTTATTTGAAAACAGGAAGTCTGAAAGGTTTCCTTTCATAAAGAGTGTGTCGGCGACAGTGGAACCAAAAAGAGAAATTGAGAAACCCCCGCTCATGAGGAGTATGTCAGCGGAGGTTAGGCGGGAACCCGTGGAATCGATCAGCGAGCTCCAGGAACAGTCCTTTACGTGTGAGCTACCCCTGGAGGAAAAAGATTTCCAGAATTTATCCATTGTAGACGAAGAGTTCATCTTACCAGAGAGTAAGAATAAGCCTCTAAGGCACATTTATTCTAACCATGCTTACAGGAATTCTGAGCTAATACTTTCATGAAAATTGTCATGTCGACAAATGCCTCTTCGTCGGTTTTTTTTTTTTTTTTTAGGTTTTTTTTTTATTGGAAAAATGTGAATATTAATAGATCAAAGTTTAATCCCTTGCGAACTTTAATTACTAGCTTACCTTATTGAATTCATATATGGTATCTGAGAATCGAGTTCTAATTGTGTCAGAATGGCCTTCAGAAACGGAGCATGCCCAGTCATTAAATTTCAAAGTCCACAGATCTCGAAGTTCATCAGCTCTTTCTAGCCTTAATGTGGTATGTATATTCCAATTCTTCCCTTTTTCCACTTTGATAACTTTAGATAAAATCCGCCCATATTTACACGTATTCTTTGACAGTGCCCTAAGTCGGAGGTCTATCCTATGGTGAAGAAACCTCGAGGAAGATTAGTCATCATCAACAACTTCAAATTTGGCAGACAGGAAGTGGACGTAGAAAGAATGCTGAGATCCCAACAAGATGCCACCAGTTTGGATTTGCTCTTCAAACAACTTCATTTCCAAACAAAACAACACAGCAATCTAACATTAGAGGTGCTTTATTATTTTTATCAATCATGTACTAGCCTTTTTATGTCCCAAATAAACCTCAACGGATACCTCTAGTTATCTTTTTTTTCTTGCGACAATTTTTTAATGTAAAATGTCTGCTTGGAATCCAAAATTTTATATCTCTCGGTAGGAACTTTCTGTCGTATTGGAGAAGGAGCGAACATGTGACCACGCCTCACTGGAGTGTTACGTAATGGTCGTTATGTCACGTGGTGACGGAGACCACATCTATGGTGTGAATGGTTATAAGATATGTATAGACACCATCATTTCAATGTTTGACGATGAACATTGCAGCAGTCTAAGAGGGATTCCGAAGATATTTATTTTCCAAGCATGTGATGATGGTTCGTATATCCAACATTAACTAAGAACTAACTATACACATGTATACTATATAGATGCACGCAGAGACGTAGCTATCATTGTCATGTGTCTGATGCATTTATCTTCAATGAAATACAAGTTAATAGGTCTTTTCTTTTCAGCAAAATCCAATTCAGTGGATGATATAAAAACGGCTACCGAGAACCTGACATCTATGGTATCTTCTTCAACAACGTCTGACCAAGCTGTGAACATGAGGGCCGACATGTTCGTTGTTAGGGCAACGCAAGATGGTAGAGACGGTGTAGTCAAGATTCAATCTAAATTAATTTGAACAAAACGAATTTTAATGCAATTCACAATTTCAAAACCATCAATTTTTCAGTGGCAGTAGATTATCATGGCGTGTTTGGCTCCAGATTTATACAATCTTTTGTATATCTTATGCGCAACTTAGCATTCAAAGAAGACTTTGAAGAAATTGTTAAAAAGGTATCTGGGATCACAGCACTTCTTTATACTTTGCTCTTAGGTGTATTGTCTTATTGCAAGAACCATTCACTATAAATGTGTACCTCTAAAATGTTTTCCATTTTTTGATTTACAGATAAATCTTCTGAATTCGGTCAGTGAACCAGAGATAGTGGAATATGCCAGCTCATTTTCAAGAAAATTGTTTTTTAATCCTTGACCATTTACAACCTGAGACAGAGGACATGCCTTGTGAATGTTATTGGAGTGAATGATTTGGTGTGTTGTGACTTCAATGAATGTTTCGTCCATACAGACTACGCACATCACAGTTTCATACGAAGTGCAATATCATTTTCCTTTTTATATTTATCATGTTTATAGGTATCTCTCAAACAGTAGTTTACAATTAAATGAAATTGTAGCAAAAAAATATTCAGAAATCTAGTGAATGCATTTTATATTTTTAATAAATTCTTTAAAAATATTCAGAGAAAATATTAAAAAGACTTAACAAAGCTTAATTTCTTGCACTGTATTCACAACAAATGCAAAAACATTTGTACATTTTGAAATATACTACAGTGAATGAGAAGATAGGTGACATTACATAGGTAACCAAAAATTAGTAACCCAGTCTCTATACCACTCAAATCACAAAGGACACACATAGAGACATGTTTATCTAAATGTAAACATATTTAATTACACAGAAAATGTGTGTGGTAAAGATACCCTTTCATACTGACATAAACAAGAGGCCCATGGGCCACATCGCTCACCTGAGTAACTTGGGTGATGCAGATCTTTACCAGATTCCCCCTCTTGCTATACCAATCATGCCTAACAACCCCCTTCCCTTTTTTATTTAAAAACTTTAGAATCTACACTACCCAAGGATGCTTCCACATAAGTTTCAGCTTTCCTGGCCCAGTGGTTCTTGAAAAGAAGATTTTTAAAGATTTGTTCTATATATTTCTATGTAAAACTTGGATTCCCTATTGTGGCCCCGCCCTACCCCCGGGGGTCATGATTTTAACAATTTAATATCTACACTACCCAAGGATGCTTCCACATAAGTTTCAGCTTTCCTGGCCCAGTGGTTCTTGAGAAGAAGATTTTTAAAGATTTGTTCTATATATTTCTATGTAAAACTTGGATTCCCTATTGTGGCCCCGCCCTACCCCCGGGGGTCATGATTTTAACAATTTAATATCTACACTACCCAAGGATGCTTCCACATAAGTTTCAGCTTTCCTGGCCCAGTGGTTCTTGAGAAGAAGATTTTTAAAGATTTGTTCTATATATTTCTATGTAAAACTTGGATTCCCTATTGTGGCCCCGCCCTACCCCCGGGGGTCATGATTTTAACAATTTAATATCTACACTACCCAAGGATGCTTCCACATAAGTTTCAGCTTTCCTGGCCCAGTGGTTCTTGAGAAGAAGATTTTTAAAGATTTGTTCTATATATTTCTATGTAAAACTTGGATTCCCTATTGTGGCCCCGCCCTACCCCCGGGGGTCATGATTTTAACAATTTAATATCTACACTACCCAAGGATGCTTCCACATAAGTTTCAGCTTTCCTGGCCCAGTGGTTCTTGAGAAGAAGATTTTTAAAGATTTGTTCTATATATTTCTATGTAAAACTTGGATTCCCTATTGTGGCCCCGCCCTACCCCCGGGGGTCATGATTTTAACAATTTAATATCTACACTACCCAAGGATGCTTCCACATAAGTTTCAGCTTTCCTGGCCCAGTGGTTCTTGAGAAGAAGATTTTTAAAGATTTGTTCTATATATTTCTATGTAAAACTTGGATTCCCTATTGTGGCCCCGCCCTACCCCCGGGGGTCATGATTTTAACAATTTAATATTTACATTACCCAAGGATGCTTCCACATAAGTTTCAGCTTTCCTCGCTCAGCGGTTCTTGAGAAGAAGATTTTAAAAAATTTGTTCTATATATTTCTATGTAAAACTTGGATTCCCTATTGTGGTCCCGCCCTACTCCCGGGGGTCATGATTTTAACAATTTAATATTTACATTACCCAAGGATGCTTCCACATAAGTTTCAGCTTTCCTCGCTCAGCGGTTCTTGAGAAGAAGATTTTTAAAGATTTGTTCTATATATTTCTATGTAAAACTTTGATTCTCCATTTTGGCCCCGCCCTACTCCCGGGGGTCATGGTTTGAACAATTTAGAATCTACAATACCCCAGGATGCTTCCACATAAGTTTCAGCTTTTCTGGCCCAGTGGTTCTTGAGAAGAAGATTTTTTAATGACCCCACCCTATTTTTGCATTTTCTTAATTATCTCCCCTTGGAAGGGGACTTGGCCCTTGATTTTTACAATTTAAATTCCCCTTCACCCAAGGATGCTTTGTACCAAGTTTTATCAAAATTGGCCCAGTGGTTCTTGAGAAGAAGTCGAAAATATGAAAAGTTTACAGACGGACGGACAGACAGACGGACGGACAGACAGACGGACGGACGACGGACAAATTGTGATCAGAAAAGCTCACTTGAGCCTTCAGCTCAGGTGAGCTAAAAAGCTTTATCAACATCATCTGCACTGGGTACTCACATCACATTAATACAGCTTTGAAATTGCCTCCTTTAATGGATTGCTCTAAAGTACAGTTTGCATTTTGGGGATGTTGAAGCAAAATTATTGTAAAATGCTAGTTTTCCCTTCTGCCAAGGACCATATAAAGCAGTAGACAACTTTTGTGTAAAGAAATCCATGTAAATTCCTAATGGACACCAGCTTTCTGAAACACAATTGGAACAGAGTCCAACACTGTTGATAAAGAGTCGTAAACTTAATTGTGCTACTGTCCAAATATTCCCTCATCCACTACACATAGTGACGTCAGAAGATTCCGGAAGTCCTCGGTGGTCCAGGGGGTAGCACTGACGGGGACGGGGTGATGACTGCTACTCTGGGGGCTGAAAGACAACAAAATAGGGGTGTGTACAAAATAATTTAATCAAGTTACAAAACCAATGGAATGTGTTTCAATATACACCAATCAACAGAGATTTCAAATGAGAAATCAAAATAACTAAAGGAAACAAAAAGAGACATTTTGAAGTGATTTTTATTTTAAGACCATAAGTATCAACTAAATTGGATTTCATCCTGTAACCTGGCTCTGTTGTTTAAAACATCAACCTATAACGTATTTGTGTTGCATTATATCATCTACATGTACATATGATTCACTTACTTGATAGATGAAGGATTGTTGAAGGTTACAAGTATATCTGAGGTAAATTTAGAGATACGGAAAAGACCAATGTGCATGTCTACTGTGTTTTTGGCTGCCTCATTAAATTTGGAGACATTCTGTTGTCCTAGCACATAAAAGGCATTGTCACACCTTAAAAAAAAAATTAAAAATCACAATCTTTCTATGCAAATTTTCATTATATCCTTTCTTACCAGATATTTGAAACTAAGAAACTGCAGGTTGATTTTATAGACATGCAGTTTGTGACTTACTGCGTCATTTTAAGATCATTGTGAGGGATTTCTTCAATCTGTACAATAGCAGCATCTCCACTCTGGACATCATTGTCAGACGCCAGGTCACTAAAGTGGGTCCTGTAAAACAGGCATGACAAATGCATTGTTACCTTTAAGGAGTACAGTTCAACACCATGGATCCATCCAAAATCAAAACTAAAATGGGGCCCAAATAAGAAATCTTTAAATAGCTCAGTGCACAGGTGTATTATTATGTACAATTTTATCTGAAAATTACTTTTTATACCTCAGCTATAATACATGATTGAGACCATGTCCATCTGAAGGCAACATCATTTCATACAACATTCCATAAGCCTTTTCCACATAATTGTATACTTCAGAAACTAAAGGTTGATTGAGATATTCCGCTTTGTGACTGGTTAACTGACACCATTTTTTGCAGGAATACGAGCACAATAATACTGAGTTACTGATACTTCATTGCTGAGTTACTGAAACTTAATTGCTGAGTAACTGACACTTTATTGTTGAGTTACTGACATTAACTTTACTGCTGAGTTGCTGAAACTTTATTGCTGAGTTACTGACATTAACTTTACTGCTGAGTTACTAACACTTTATTGCTGAGTTACTGACATTAACTTTACTGCTGAGTTACTGACACTTTATTGCTGAGTTGCTGACGCTTTATTGCTGAGTTACTGACACTTTATTGCTGAGTTACTGACACTTTATTGCTGAGTTACTGACACTTTACTGTTGAGTTACTGACATTGACTTTACTGCTGAGTTGCAAAAAACTTTATTGCTGGGTAAATAAACTTTATTGCTGAGTTACTGACATTAACTTTACTGCTGAGTTACTGAAACTTTATTGCTGAGTTACTGAAACTTTATTGCTGAGTTACTGAAACTTTATTGCTGAGTTACTGATACTTTATTGCTGAGTTACTGACACTTTATTGCTGGGTTTCTAACACTTTATTGCTGAGTTACTGATACTGTAGATCACTTAATTTTTGCGACACCTTATTTTCGCGAGATTGACATTGACTCTTTGTTAGCGAGACATAATTTTCACGAATAGTTGTTATTCCTCTATATAATCGTAAGGAATACTTTTATATGCGAGAATCTAATTTTTGCGAACGCATTGTCTTGCGTAATTACGCGAAAAAAAATTTCTCGCGAATAAAAAGTGATTTTCAGTACTTTATTGCTGAGTTACTGACACTTTATTGCTGGGTTACTAACACTTTATTGCTGAGTTACTAACACTTTATTGCTGGGTTACTAACACTTTATTGCTGAGTTACTGACACTTTATTGCTGGGTTAATTCTGACGTTGACTTTTTTGTTGAGTTACTGACATTAACTTTACTGTTGCTGAAACTTTATTGCTGAGTTACTGATACTTTATTGCTGAGTAACTGAAACTTTATTGCTGGATTACTGACATTAACTCTATTGCTGAGTTTCTGACACCTTATTGCTGAGTAACTGTCACTTTACTGTTGAGTTACTGACATTAACTTTATTGCTGAGTTACTGACACTTTATTGCTGGGTTACTGACACTTTACTTTATTGCTGAGTTACTGACACTTTACTGTTGAGTTGCTGACATTAACTTTATTGTTGAGTTACTGACATTAAATTTATTGCTGAGTTAATAAAAAGTTATTGATGAGTAACCGACACATTTTTTCTGAGTTACTGAAACTTTATTGCTTAGTTACTGAAACTTTATTGCTGAGTTACTGACACTTTACTTTATTGCTGAGTTACTGACACTTAATTGTTGAATTACTGATACTTTATTGCTTAGTTACGGACACATTATTGCTGAGTTACTGACACTTTATTGTTGAGTCGGTGTTTTCCCTTTATTTCAAAGTAAAAGGTTAGAGATCAGTTGTAACAGGTTAGGGGATGTGGTTTATGAACAAAATCTCAGTGGACATTAGAAGAAATTTTTATTTCAAAGCGGCCTTTTTGTCAATCGAAGCAGTCAATTTGGCCTCTACCCAGTTCTTAGGGAAAACACTGTGAGTTACTGAAATCTTATAGCTATGGCACGCCAAATTCACAAAAATGAGATAAACCTAGTTTCACAATTGATAAACTAGGTTTATCGACTGTAAACTATAGTTTACAAACCGTAAACTATAGTTAACGATTCGTGAAGTATAGTTAACGATTCGTTAAGTATAGTTTTCATCTGTAAAACTATATTTAACGGTTGTTAACTATAGTTTACGAATGATAATCTAAGTTTATCTGTCTGTAATAAGCGTTAACAATAGATTTTGTTGATAAACATAGATTCACGTTTGTAAACTATAGTTTACAAACGTAAATTATAGTTAAGAGTTGTTAATCATAGTTTCACAAATCGTGAAACTATATTTATCAGATAATCTATGTTTTGCAATCGCAAATGATTTTTTTCAGTGTTAAGTATAGTTTACGGTTGTGAAACATAGATTATCGCGTTAACTATGGTTTACGGATGTAAAATATAGATTAACGTTGTTAACTATAGTTTACAGTCCGTAAACTATAGTTTACAACCGATAAACCTCGTTTATCGACTGTGAAACTGTATTTATTTCATTTTTGTGAATTTGGCGTGCCATATATAGCTGGTATACTTACATTTTATTGTTGAGTTATGACACTTTATTGCTAAGTTACTGACATTTATTTTTTGCTTGGTTACTGACATTTTATTGCAGGGTTACGGAAATTTACTTTATTGCTGAGTAACTAACATTTCATTCCTGAGTTACTGGAACTTCATTTCTGGGTTGCAGGCACTTTATTGCTGATTTAACTGACACTATTCTGTTTGGTTACTTTTTACACTATATTACAGGTCTTTCGACACTTACTTTATAGCTTCTTCGTCATCTTTGTCCACATACTCCAGAATCTCTATGATTATACTCTGGTCTGTGACTGGGTGAGCAAATACTTCTTGGTTATCAGGAATCTGGCGAATGTCACTAAATAATAAAGTATTATAATCTGATTTCTTTAAATGTGTATGAAATATGAAAATACTGAAGATATCAATGGCATCTTCAATCTAATTAAAATTAGATGTTAGATCCGCTCGCATACTCGCTACACTAACATCTAACAACATACCATTGAGGGTCATGTCAGAGGCCAAATTCTATCAACCAATCAAATCGTCACATGCAAAATCATCATATATTGTGGATGCGAATAAGTCTAGAGTGTTACCCTCTATGGGATGTTGTTAGATGTCAGTGAAGCGAGTATGCGAGCGGATCTAACATCTAATTTTAATTAGATTCTAGTATCTTCTTAGCAGTTTTTGTGTTCATGTACAATGTGGGCCTATACGATTTATTGCCTTGTGCAGCTGCATGTTTAAGAAAATGGTTGAGGGCCAGACATCAGCACCTGAACAATTCATCAAATTTCGAAAACACAAAAGATAACATTTGATCTAAAGTTAATCAAGATCACATAAGAGACATTTAATAATTTAATAGAAAGCAGAATACTGAGTATATATATACAATAAAACTGTGGAAATATCAAACACTTACACCTAACAAAATTTACTGTCTATACTGCAATTGATTTAAAAACATGACACACGGAAGAGGAATTATTCTGTGCAATGACATTGTCATGTCTATAACGTGAACACCCCCGCCCCTTCCATCCATCTCCACCCCCTTATAGATACAAAGTCCTTAAAGACTCAGTGACATACACCTATAGATAGTGTTAGGTAGCTGAAGAGACTTATGTCCAATAGAAATTACTGTGCAAGTACAGGCATTTGCAAAGATTGCCATAGACTCTAGTCACAAATCACTACTCCTTAGGCTACCTGATGTCCTTAGCGTTGTCTGGAAGTTGAACACTGAGGGCTCCCCCAAATAATTCCTGTACTTTCAAAGACATGTCAAGTGCTCAAAATCAAAGTCGAATGGGTATTAAATATTACTAAGAGCTATTATTGGAGTACCACAGATGAAAATCTTGCACAATCGCATGTTCATGCCGATTTACTTTCAGTTTCACTTTATCTGAGGTCACTTCAACGCTTTAACCAGGGACAATATCACGAGTCATTTTCTTCTGCTTTATCGTATTTCATAGGTTTCTTTTTTATTTTCCTCCCAATATTCAAAATAAGAGCGAATGTCAATTTGATCAAATTTGAGTGTACTTAATAAATAAATTGTTAGAACGGGAATTATGACGAGTTATATTTTCTTACATGTACATGTATAAATCAATGCTAAGTGACAAATAATCCTCAGATTTAAAAATACTTTTATCCCTGTTGAGTATTTCAAAAGAAACAATCAGCATTAAATTTTGTTATTTCCTAATTATTTTTTTTCTTTACATCATTCCGAACTGCAAGTTCACTTGTAGAAAATATTTATTATACTGGATTGCATCATTTAATGGAATTATTAAGGTAAAGTTTGTTAGTCCTTTTATTTATATGAAAGCAATTTCATTTGAATATTTTTTCATGATATTGATAGAAAAAGACAATATGAAGACTGCAATTTTTCTTCATTTTTATTCACTGTGGATTTAACATGCACTCATAGACATATACACACAAAAAATTATTTCAGTTTGAGTTCAATGCCGATGACAAAGTACAAGTGAATGTAAGTTTTCTGAAAAGGAAATGAACATATACTCATCAATATCATGAATTTTATCCATTCAAACAATTAATGTTAGATGTAAAACAAGTATGACTACTAACATACGTCGAAGTAATGGAGAACTGTATTTCTATGAATCATGTGTGAAAGTCATTTGACAGTCGCACAGCATAAAAAATTGTTGTTAGTTCATATTAAAAATTTTGCTGTGTTTTTTTTAACATCCAACAGTATTACATGTATAAATACATTGTACTTTTATGTAAGACAAAGTTATCACACACTGAAGATAGGGAAAACTAAAGGAAAATACTTGAGAACAAAGTTTTAACTGTATGACTGTAAGAGTTTTGAAGTGATACAATTAATGCACACCGAACTCCGGGATACACAAATAAACAACACCTCACAATATCTTATTCTCATACATTCATTCACATCATTACAACAATTCATACACACTGTCTAGCACTTCCTACTCTTTGTGAATCAAAGAGATTAACAATAAATACTTAATGTTATTGAAAAATCTGTATTATAAATAAAAGCAAAACAACAAAAATATAACAAAACAGTGCAAACATTAGGATTAAAGTCTGTAGATTCTAAAATTTTAGGTCATACAGGAAAAAAAAAATGTAAATCTGAAGCATGTTTTCATGGATTGTAAAGTTTTCCATGGATTTACAGGTCAGGAAATTGGAGTGAACTGCACAACTATTTACATCATAGATTACCCTTCTGCTTAAGGAATCTTTATTTAAACAAATACAATGTTTTTACATCAAAAACTGAGCCATGGACAAATTGTTCAAATAATTTTGACTTCCTTATAAAATTGTCCTTGTAAAAAAAAAATTATACATGTAGTGTCAAATCAGCACAGTTAGAATTAAGAAAAATCTTTGAATTCAGAACAAAAAGAATTTGATTAACAGCTAGTCCACACTTATTCCCTTCTTTGAAATTAAAACAAAGATTTTGATACTCTGTACTAGTCTTTGATAATGTTTACAAATGAGATAAACCTGTAGCGAAAAACAGGAAACTGTACTTGCTGATTTCTATTGACTAATCAAACTCCATCATGTAAAATGACCCACATTAAATGATTCCGAGCTTCTACACGTGGAGTTGTCCCTATAAGTTTTCTATTTTGATGAGCAGTCCGTGTAACAGTACTGATCCTCTCTCCTTCGTGGCCCACTCTAACTCATTGTTGGAGAATTGTGGATCTATTTGTTCATTGAGACCGAGACTCTGAGGTCCTACTTTATAAGAGCCAGGCTTTAACCAAACCTGAAACGCTACACGAACATGGAATGTCCTCTTGGTTCTCGGTTCTAATAACCTGAAAATACAACATACATGTATTTATAATGGACCCATATCTATATTTATAAGTGGTTCTATGACATGTATGTTATATGATTAAAATTATATTGGAATTACTATGTGTATTTTATTTTTAATTCATGAGTATATCCCAGGATAAAAACTAGAAGTACAGTAAGCATTTAAGCCCACAAAAGACCTGTTAGGAGACATGAGAATTTTTCTGAGACTTACTTGAATTTGGGTGAGAACTCGTTACATCCTATGTATCGTATGGTGGGAGACATGAGAATTTGTCTGAGACTAGAACTGTCGGGACGGGATTTCTCCGTGAATGGTACTGACTGAGGTAGGAGAGTACTCCCCCCACCCATCTGATCATCTACAAACATAAACATAAAATATGACACACAGGTAAATGCATATGTAAATTTGAGAAAAAAAATTATTGATCCTGTTTTATTGGAACTACAGTTTTTTTTGTTTTGTTTTTTAAACAGATAAAAATTTTTGAAAGTTTTCCTCAAGCATGTTTAAATTGATTGGCTTCTGAAGCCTAACAAACAGATTAATTGAAGTTGATCTTGTTTTAATTAATAAGACCACTTTCAGATAAGGTTGTAACTATACTCACTACAGGTGTGTATATCCCCGGTATCCAGGATTTTTCTGAGGACCTCCAGTTGTGTACCATAATACGCCACGTGCCACTTGTCAGATGCCACAAAGGAAGGCGCTTTCTGGCGTTGTCTACAATTTAGAATAACTTTTACTATATGACATTTTTATTCAATGATGTACATTAACTTAATGTATAATGATACTTTAACAAAACAAGTGTATCTAGTAAATTCAATATTTTGGTTAAGTTTCATGACTTAGTGAGACTCACTTGAGAATGTATCGGCACCACCCCAAGGGCACCGCATACTCCCTGGGTGGCTCCCCCCTCCTGAGGTACAAATCCTCTGACCTCAGTTTATGGCAAGACTCGCAGTAACACGTCATCTGCTGTTCTTGGAAAAATCCCTCTGAAATTGGATTGTCCAGGTAGTTTACAGTCTAAATATCTATCTGAGCCTAATATGAATATTCTCTCTAAAGAAAGTGATAACTGTTGATCTCAGATGACACACTGTTGCTATATTAGACAGGAAAGTGTATTCCTGATATAACTTCGTTAATAGCCCTGCATCTTAAGCAGTCACTGTAACAGACAGAATACCTGTAATTCTCCATGCGTATTACTTACCAGGTATACCCATCAGGCTCCTGACCTTGGAGCAGGTCTTGGCGTACTCACACGGCCGAATCACAACACTACCCAAGATGGTCTCACTTGGACTGTTCTTTTCTTTCATCACTGATTAAAAGAGAATGTAGAAGTCTTACTTTCCTACTTTTCTAAGGAAGTGAAACATGGTTTTTGTAGTGTTAAAGGCATATGTGACATTTGATTTCTTATTATTCTTGGTTTGTAAACATATACAGTGAAAAATGATGTGTGTGTTTTTTTTTCTTAACACATCTAGTAATCCATCATAAATGATGCCACTTCCCATGCAAGAAATTAAGTCCTTCATTTAAATTTTGATCTACCTTTTTCCCATGTAGAAGTCCTGCACTTGTAATGATTTGTACTGTATATCTCTTAAATAATTAATAATTATTAAACTGGATGACTTTATCCAGTTCTCGTTCTTCCCAAGAAATCCCCCACCTTCTTCAATGTCTTCCTTCTCTGCTTTCTCCTTGTCTTTATGTTTTGGTTCCAGAGATTCACTGCTGTCCACATTTGGAACTACTGTCACCTGAAATACCAGCATATAGTTATGAGTTTTCCCATGTAAAATATACCTGTATGAGCAGAATTCCCATGTGATATATACCTGTGTATGAATTTATTTTCTTTAAATCTTGCAAGTGCAAATATGGAAAAGATTTAACTGACGTGGGAAAATTTTGAAAAGTTTTCTGTCCAAAATAGTGAGCTATTGAATATGCAAGTTGTACTTAATGGAAAAGGTTCTTTTCATAACTAGGTGTTCTGCCCTACTTGCTAGTTTACCTTGTCACATTTCCCGTAAAGATCCACCACTCCATAACATGAGCCTGGTACGTCCCTAGCAGCTACACCCTGATCCACGCCATTAAAAAACAGGTGAAGATTGGATTCCTCATCCACCATTATCCCAATCACATGACCTACTTGTAACTCATCTAGGTTTGGACCATAATTCTCTTTTACCTACAGCATCCAAAACAAGACGACTTCAATAAATATATAACCAAATTATCAATCAGAATACTTTATCTCTATTTTTGCCTAAAATTTACCTTGTTCTGAAAATTTTCTTCAAAACCAGATTTTTATCAAATAAACTGAACAGACTGACAGACGATAAAAGGAAAAAACTTCAAATTCAAGATGACTAATAATTAGGAAAATGAATTTATTATGGAGCCAATCTTAAAAATTTTTATGTGCTAACCAGCCATCATAAATTTAAAGTTTTCTTTTTATCTTCTGTCAGACTCATGGTCATATAAGAGAAAGTTTCCTGAATCTTGTTTAAAAACATCTCTCTCTCTCTACAAAACAGAACTTGCCTTGCATCCTGAGTTGTACACCGCGCTACCCTGGATCATGATACACGACTTCTTTATAGACATGGAGGACACTGGGAAGGTGTACTTATCTGGAGGGAATCCCAGCACCCCAATCATCAGAGAGAAGCTCCAGCGGGGGGTCAGGTGTTCCACCTGCACCTGTGTAATGTCAAACAAGTCTCAATGTAGATTTACCATTCATCATCATCAACAAGGTACATGTAGTTAAACAAGCAAGAAGGGAGATTTCTGTATCCCATGAATCTGAATTTTGCATTTCAAAGGCTCAGAGTGCATTACTTGTAGATTAATATTGTTTGTCAGTTATGGTATCAGAAAGTATTAGTACTTGACATATATTCACAATGGTGAATGTATGGCAGTACCTGGAACATTTGGTTTTTGTGTAGAGGTTGACTTGTAACAATCAGTCCCTGGTTATAACTCTCTGTTCTCTCCGCTGTCAGTCCACCATTACTCAACATGATATTTTTCCCGTGGTTGACATGGAATCCTAGCGTATTGGGGTATTCCTCCTCTGTATCTAAGTCTGCGGCCTCGGCTAACTCTGACATGACGGACTGAGACTGCTGACTAGCCATCAAAGAGGCGTCCCATGAACAACTGCTGGTGATCGAGATCATCTCCACTGGACCGTAAAGGTCAATCACCACGAACACATTCTTAGGGATATTGGAGGCCGCCACCCCCATATCCTCCCCATTAATGTAGAGATGGAGTGTACCGTCTGAGACTCGACGAATGCCCACCAGATTACCAACCTATAACAAACAGCAAAATAAGCTACAGACAGCCAAATTTAATTTCAAAATTAGTTTTAAAATTTCACACATGTACTTTTTATTCAGTGCTTTATATTTCATGTACAAATTAAAAGACCTAATATTTCATGGAATACTAAAGATGGCTCTATTGTTTATATTCTACATAATCTGTTCACAATTTTCAATAATCAAATACATTGACCTCCCTTAAACCAATGGGAATTTTACCTCAAGTCTCTCCAGAGCTGGTGCGTAATTCTCCTTGATGACAAAGCCATTTTTCCTGACCTCTGACCCTGTAATAAGCCAGGTCAATTTGGAGGTCAGTTCAAGGGCAGATGCTGGGATGACTGAAGATGAGGTGGTGTCTGAGATGGCCAGAGTGGTCAGTCCAATGTGAAGTGACCCTGACCACACCCGACACACCTGGTCAATTCTCACCTTTAAACAATATAGGTATACATGTACTTATAAGAGAATGTAGTATACACTTGTAGCATAAATACCTAGCAAAAAACAACGAGCTGTAAAAATTTGTATCAATAAGATACAAATTTTACAGCTCAGAATTTCTCCCTTAAACTAAATTTTAAGTAAAGAGCAAATTTAATTATTTCAATACTCTGTGAGGAAAAGTCTTTTAAACTTTATTTTAATGAGTTTCCAAAAACTTGATTAAACAGAGGTTTTACCTCAAACATCTCATCCCTCTTCAGAGGATCAGAACTAAACACAATGGCATTATTGTAGCCTGTAGACCGGGCTGTTGTACAACTATTGTTTTTTATTGTGATGTTTTTACCACAACACAAACTGAATCGATGAGACACCTCTGAAACAGTCAGAAAAGAGAATACATCATGAAAGTCTAACCACTAAACATAAAGTTTGACAAACTATAAAACAATGGATATTGATCAGTGCTTGATCTTGGAGATGTTACCTGATGAAGATGGAGACATAATGGCCTGATCTGAATGTAAGAGATTATTGTCTGTGGATGGATACACTCCTGATCCACTGGTGATCGAAACCTGAGCACACTGTCCATACAGGTCTATTACAGCATACACACCTAAAACAGGTAATCGTGTAATATAAGTATTAACATATTGCATTTCAATTCCTATGCACTCAAAAACACAAAGAAGCATTTATAAAGAAAAATTTACCTACAAACTAAATTTTCCCTGTAAAACTACGTGACCAAGTGATTTAACTTACCATGTGGGACGTCTACACAGGCGGGGCCCTGATCGGAACCATTCAGGAAGTAGTGTAGAGTGCCGTCCGAGCACCGCATGATCCCGATTCTACACCCCACGGTCACCGCGTCCAGGTCCAGGGGATAACCATTCCTGATCGTAGAGCCATCCTGCATAATGGCTGCTCCACTAAAATTAAAAAATTTCAAAGGAAATGAACAAAATATATCCTTATAATGCACATCATTTTGAAAGACTGAAAGTCTCAATAAACTGCAAATCAAATAATTCTATTTTTTTAAATAGTGATATTACATTATTGCAACTTTACAGTCATATTCATCTTCTGATCATTGTATAATTTTGACAAAAATGCAGCACACAGACTAATTTTAATTAGATTTTTATTATATATGAACACAACAGAGAGGTGAGCTAAATACCTGAGCATCCATGTGTCATACACGATATCTGTCATTGTGTTTGGGAACTCCAGTTCCTCTGGCTTTATCAATGTAACACCTGCCTCTAATGACCCTGACCATCGGTCCACCATCTTCTCTATAATGACTTCAAACAATTCATTATCCTTCAGGGGGCGACTGCTCATGATGATGGCGTCATTAAACTCCCCCGTGGCATTGGGTCGTAGACAGGTACGACCATTGTTTGTTATGGTAGAATTCTGTCCATGAATATGATGAAATCGGAGTTCCTCTGAGTCGCTGGCACTGCAGGAATCAGCATCAGGGGACAGGGGGTCTGTGTTAGGAAGACGGAAGAAATCAACGGATTACATCATTATTATCCAATCCCATAAATCAGAGATGTTCATTTTTGACATGTTCACTGCATATGAATCAATTGCTAATTTGAATATAATGCCCCTAAGAAAACATGCCGCAACTGCAAAGATGCTACTTATCATTTATAAGAAATGAACAATACTACATCCTCTAGACTTACCTGAGTGGTCCACTATAGTGGTCTGTGCTGCCTGCCCGTAGAGATCAATTACCCCGTACACATTAGGAGGGACTCCTGTGGCCCCCTGACCTTGGTCAATTCCATTCACATAGAAGTGGAGGCTACCATCCCCCCTCCTCTTGACCCCAACTCTGTCCCCTGCCTGTAGAAGAGGATAAAGAAATATTCTTACCAGTAAATAATTACATGTATGTACATGTATATCAATACATGGACTACATATTTGATCTACAGTTGTATTTCTTTTCAATCAATTTAAATTCTTAGCCTTGTTAAAGAAAATGAGTGGAGATTTACTTTCAAATGTCTGCTCTAGCATACCATATACTAAACTGGCCCAGTAATTTAAAGTTTGTCATTTTTATTATCTTTTTCCTTTCCAAAAAATATAAATCTTCATTGGAAGATATTTAATAATATTAAAATTTAATGTCCTTTTCATCCTGACTGACCTTTAGTCTGTCCAGATTCTGGCCGTACATATCAATGACCGTTGTCCCGTTGTGCATTACCCCTGTTCCGGTCATCATCCATGTCCCTGACCTTATGTTGGTCATGGTAGAGGGAAAGTCAAGGTCATTCGGTGAGTGAAGCGTGACCCCAATCTCTATTGATCCCGCCCACTTGTCCACCATTTTGTCAATGTGAACTTCAAATAATTCTTCTTGCCTGAGTGGACGACTGGTCAGAACAACACCATTGTTAAAGTCATCTAGGGCACTGTAAATGTAATAAATCAAAATGTTATTAAATTGTACAGCATGTTCATGAAGAATTATACAGAATTAAGAAAGTGTCTATTTTCAACAAACTTTGGTCTGTGTGCTGTTCTTTGGTTATTGATGACTGCTGCATGTGACCCACATCTTGTATGAAACAACAGTCTCTCCACAGGTTCTGCTTCTGAAAAATTGTTCACATAATCTCATTTAGAACTATTTTGTCTTACTGTAAATCACTGTATTCTTTGTCACTTTTAAGAATGTGTTACCTTCTGATGAGATCTCATCGTACATGTCTGGGAATTGTCTGAACACATTCCGCACCCTCTGGACAGGGGAGGTAATGTTGTTAGGGTAGTTAGGGTCGTTACGATCAAGGATGCTGACCTTGACAGCCATACCATAGAGGTCGACCACACCCCAAATAGTGGGCGGAGTCTCGTTAGAGGCCACGCCCTGATCCTCTCCATTGATATAGTAATGTAGGTGTCCATTAGACTTCCTGATCAGTCCAATTCTGTCTCCCTCCTATAAAGTTATATATCATTATATCAAATATTGTTAAAAAATGGATTTGAAATTTAACTAATAACATATATTGTGGTACATGTAAGATGTAGAAACAATATAAATTTTATGATTAAATCATTTCCTTCTTAAAAATCTTTTGTACTACTGAATCATTAAACACGTTGATAGACATAAACATAGCTTGACAAACAAGCCCATCTTAGATCAGGTGAAATCTCACTGTTAACTCGTCCAGATTATAGATGCCGTATTCCCGCCGTGTTCCCTTGCCATTGGTCAAAATCCCACAGCCACTCATCATAATGGTTCCTACAACATTCAGGTCTACAGACAATGTATTCACCAGTGTATATAAATCCTGTCATAATGGTTATCTATACAGTTTGTGTAATCATCAAATACCATGTAATAAAATGTAATAAAATAAAATCAATTTCAACAATTTTCAACAAATACATGTACATGTAGTAATATTGTTTGAATTAACATTTGATGTCATCAATTTTTATCGATCGAGGAGTAAAAAGAATTACCTGATCTCATGTTTGTCATGGTTGCTGGGAAATCTAGCATGGATGGATTATGTGTTGTTATTCCCACTTCTATAGACCCCGACCATTTATCAACTAGAACATCAAGGCGAATCTAAAGACAAAAAAAAATTCCACATATATATCTCAACCTTTATGACAAATGATAAAGAAAAAATGCCATATTCACATTAAGTTTTATATCTATTTCTTTTTTTAAATCCTTGCTGACCTCGAATAACTCATCATTCTTCAGAGGTCGATTGGTCATGACTACTCCGTTGTTAAACTCGTCCAGCGGGTGGCGTCTCTCTGCCGTACGACGGCTGTTGCTCAGCTTGACCAAACTCCCACAACGCTCATGGAATGTAAGTTTCTCGTTATTAGAGTTTGAAGCTACATTATCTAGTCCCAGGGCCTCTACATTTCTGGTCAGGTCGTTAACAATCTGATTGGAGAGCTGAGTAAGGAATTCATTGGCTAGCTGGCTGGCAACATCCGTAGAAATTCCATCTACAGGGAATACAATTCAAATGTGTATAAACAGAATCCAATTAATACTAGCTGCAATGCAGGTAAAGCTTCTTTTTTGCATTATATTAAAAATTGCATCTCATTCCATTTACAATAACAGAAGAAATGCAATGTAGATCAAAACACTTGTCATTAAAAAGTTTTTTTTCAATCACTGCAGTAGCACATGGTCTAAAATTTAGGAAAAGTACCGGTAAGTAATCACAAAATTCTTTATCAACACATCAGAATGAGGAAGAGTAATTTTATAGTTACACCAATTTATACCCACCATTTTCCTGATTGGTTCCTGGAGTGTTGTCCACTATTGTAACTTGTGCACATTTCCCATACATATCAATAATGGCGTACACTTTGGAAGCAATACCATTGGCTGCTGGACCCTGGTCCACACCGTTCACAAGAAAATGGAGTGTGCCATCAGTGGTCCGCATAACACCAACCTTCTCACCTTATAAAAAAAATACTATTATTTTCTAAACATATTAAATTAACATCAAACATTTTAACGTATATTCTGGGAAGTATATTTAACCATGAAAAATATGTACTGGAGGAATACAAACTAAAGGAGGCTACCGTGTACTATGGCAGACAGAGATAATTTTCTTCCTTTCACAAATTATAAACTAAAAAACATGAAACAGATCACCAACACTGTGAGAAAGCAGCCGTGAATTATTTAGTTGACTGGTTTCAACCAAAGACAGTCATCTTCTCTAGTTGAAACTGGTCAACTAAATAAATTCACAGCAGCATTCTTACTTAGTGTTGGTTAACAACTTAAACTCTGGTCGAAAACTGTCCACTAAATAAATTCACAACTGCATTCTCACTAACTTATGTTGATCTGTTTTATATCTTTAAGTTTGCAACTTTAGATAAGCCCTATTGAATGCTGTTAAGTGTCCACATGTGGGAATTTTCCACAAATTTAACCTCTAGGTGTTGATTTGCAGTTTTTTATTGTTTTGTATTTTACAAATAATGTTTAGCTTTACCTGTGTTTTTATACTACTGTACAAATTTCTGTGACTTTTTTTTGTCTTCATCATCATGTCTGTCAATGTTAATTGTTATGACCCCAGAGGGACAAATCATTGACAAATAAAGTCTAAAATCTGTTTACAACAGTCAATATTACTGATTGGGAATATGTCAGATAAGATATTTTGCCAACGGAGCAAACATCATAACCAACACAATGTTGATTTCAATGCTTTTTATATTACTATAAGACCTTTTTGATGCATGTTGTAAGACCTGACAGTGTAAGTTAATAAGGATGTTCCATGTCAAGCACCTTCATTGAGCTGATCTAGATCTGCTCCATATTCCTCAATGACAGAATGTCCATCTCTCAGAATAGAGCTCCCCGACATCACCCATGTTCCCTCGCGAAATCCAGTAGCACTGATGGGAAACTTCAGCGTGCTTGGGTCACATGTTGTCACACCTATCTCAATCGAACCACTCCAGGAGTTGACCTAATGAAAGTATCAGTTTATTATTCTCAGTTGACTGAAAATGTTATTATAAGAATGATTTTATCTACACCATTAGGAGGAAATTCGGACTACCTAATTAACATTCAAATATGAACTCATTAAAAACTGAAATGATTTGATTGCGCTATTGTTTGGCTTCTATATCATCTTGAATTTTTTTTAAAAATATTTTCTTGGTGCTAAAATGAATTTTGATAAAGAAATGGGATAAATTCAATATTCTTAGTCAGTGAAAATACCTTTCTGTCAATTCTGACTTCAAAAGGAACATTGTCCTGCAGTGGTTCAGCGCTCATAACTACCCCATTATTAAATTCCTGGGTAGGATGGTTCCTCTGGGCCGTGCAATTGTTGTTACTGAGAGCGACAAGCGTTCCAACACGATTGTGGAACTTCAGAGCCATCGCCATCGGCCATCGGCATCGGCGATGTTTTCCTTCGCATTCGGGATATTTCAGAGAGGTTGAATTCGGATAAAAACGGATGATGATGTTCAGAGGCGCATTCTAGCATGATAATGTATACTAGCTAGTATTATATATATATATAATATATAGGTCCCTGTATACATTACTCAACTTTTAAGCAATCAATGCATCCTTTGAGTAGACCAGGATAATTTTACTAAGACCAGCGATGAAGCATCGTTTTTGAAAGGGGGGTCAACCCACCAGAAAAAAAAAGCTTTTAAAAAATACCCAAACTCAAAAATCCTACTACGTGAAGGGGGAGGGGTGTCCAACTTCTTGCAGTGCCACTTTTCCTTCAGTTTAACTGTTTAATATGACAATAATGCAACCGTAAGAAGTTTTTGATTTTTTTTCATGATGGTAAATACTGTAGGCTGTATAGGGCCTAGATATCAACGTTAACTGAATTCTCTTAATTTATATAGCATAATTTTCTCACTGTTCATGAAGCATGCATTTTACTTTATAAAATTAATCATTGAAGGTCCTTTAACAGTTTAAGTCTCAGATATAAAAAATGAACCGAGAACATTCTGTACTTCCTTTGAACCCATTTCATTTTTCCAGCTTTCACTCAGTGAAAGTTGGGGATTTTTAATTTGGTCTGTCTGTAACGTCCTTCTAACTGTATTGTATTTCTGTCTGTCTTTAATACTTTCATTTACGCGCGAAAACCCCTTATGGCCCAAGGAAGATGCACATTGATTTTGAGGTCTAAAGGTCAAATATCAAGGTCATGAATTCACCAATCAATTCTTATCAGTTTTAACGCTTTTCGACGGTTTCCGTGCGATATCTCGAGAAGCTATATTGAGCGTTAATAGAGGGCGGAGCCCTCTCACGGGCCCGAAGGGCCCGTGAGAGCGAAGCTCTCCCTATAGGTAACACGTATGTATATGAAAAATAAAAGAAATCTATTGAAAACTATATGTCATTTACAATACCTATGGAACTGAGATTCTTGGCGACAATATGGCGTCGGCACAAATGGCGTCGATTTTATCCACGCGCATATTCTCGTTGTTGATGAGACTTTCATCAAAGTAAAAACATTCAATCCAAGGATAATGTGTAGTTATTCTTTTTTACTCAAAATCAAATCCATTAGTAATCAGACCCTTCCTACTTTCGTTTTAGACGTTTAGATTTATTTATAGTTCGCCCTAACAAGTAAAACGGCATTTGATTGGTCAGAATTTCCCTGAAGGCGGCGCTGTCGTCTGCACTATGGAGGAGCGGATCTATATGTGGCCCCTTTCACAAGAATATCCTTATTTATTTGTTTAATAAAATTTGCCAATAATAAATGTCTTCAGGATTATACTTGTCAATACATACCAAGCTAGAAATATAGGATTTTTTTTAGACATAGTATATTTTTTGAACAGTTAAAAATGTTTTTAAAGTGATAAAATAAAATACCCTGTGAAAAGTCTAACAGGGGACTCAATCAGAGTAAGTGGATTTCTTCTTCTTTTTTTTTTCTTTTTTTTTTTTAAGGTATCAAAATTGTTTATGAATATCTACTTGTACATGAATACATTAATATTTATAGCAGATGGAAGTCTGAGTCTCATTTTTGTTGTGACTTTTTAAGATTTAATATTTTATTTTACGAAGTTTTCATATGACAAAATTTCAGTTTATTATAAAGATCACTATCAAAAGAAAAATCTAATAAATCTAATACGATGTATGTATTTTAAACATTTAAAAAGTTGTTTGTTTTTTTTTGACAATTGGAATTACATATATTTGTCTAAATTAAAGCAGGGGGAAAAGTTAAACAATGTATGATGCACAGTCTGGAGAGGTAGTTGTTCAGTCTACATGCATACATCTTACAGTAAATGCATGTAAATATCCACAAAGTTATATGACTTCAAAGTTATAATTAATGGGTTTCCAATTGATGTAAAATAAAAAGAAATAAATAAAAAGAAAAAAAAGATATATCACAACAGGGACATAGTATTAAATGTCCCTGATGATGATCATGCATCCTTTAGTTTTGCAAATTTTTTTTCTCGTAAAAGTTTTGATGCTGTTATATTTTCAACCCTTGTGTAATAGTAACATGTTGGTCAGAAGACTCGATTCATCCAGGAAGTAGATCATCTGTCTGCAGTGTAGTTTGAGTCCCAAGTTCGTCTTCTGATCTGGTCATGACAATATTGTTCTTACTTTAGATGACGTCATAACCATGTAATGGGAGTAATAACAGTTGAGAAATGACTTGAGGTTTCTAGATAAGTGTTGTTAAATAAAGATATAAATCATGTAGTGAAAGAAAAGGAATTGATGCTCAGAAAATGTTTATGAATTTATTATTGTTGGATATATATCCATATTTTGGAACAAGTTTACCATTACGTGTGTAACTATTAAAGTTTGAGGTGTCATTGGACGGAGGCGTCTCACATTTCTTGGGCCCGGTATGTTGAATCCATTACTGGTCCAATGCATGCCCCTCTTTTTTCCCACGACGTTCTTTGACTTTAAGTGTTGTGGCTAGACAACCATTCATCTCATGATGAAATTTCGTAGTTCTCAGATTTATTAAGCCATTAAATTGCATTATTTGATTGAAAAGTAATGAGGTACATGTAAGAGATGGGAAGGTTTTTTTTTCTCAAGAGAACTGAGTTCTTTGTTATGATTTTCTGACACTGACCATAGACCTGCATGAAGCGAACCCTTTGCTTTAGGTCTATGCACTGACAATTTCAGAATTTAACTAATCAGCTGATTTATCATTAAACAATAAAATGTAGCAATTTTCTCTTCATGGCTCCGCCCTCACTAACGGTCACACCGTCTAACATATTAGTGAAAATTTACCATTATATCCTATGGCCTAAGAAAGACCTCTATTAGAAATTAGTATAGGTCCCTTGACCATCACATGAATTTGCTAGGTGCTTTTTTTCTGCTTGTTTGTTTGCTTGTTTCTTTTTTTGATTAGCGGTAGACATGCAGATTCACAAAATGAGTTTTTAAAAAAGAATTCTTTCCTAAATTTCTTTGAATATTCAATTCAATTATTGAATAAAAGAATTGATATCTTTTTAAATTTCAGTTTACTTTTTTTTATTATATGCACATGTTTGTTCCTTTTATTTTTGTTTGTTTGTTTTCATATAAAACTCCGTTCGGCTCACAGGCGTCGGAACGGGGGGGGGGGGGGGGGGGGGGGGGGGGGG
>PRKT01000089.1:983121-1001421 GCA_003671525.1 Saccostrea glomerata | reverse complement strand
TTTTTTTTTTTTTTTTTTTTTATTAGATTTGGGTTTTTTCTTTTCACTTAGCCCCCCCTTTCAATTTGCTTCCGACGCCAATGCGGCTATCAAAACAGTACAGCGAAGTAGAGAGAATATCCGATTGTAAGTTTTTGTGCTATTTGAAGCCGCTACATTTTTGTCACATGACCTAGTTATAATTAGAGCACTGCAAACATGGCGACTGCAATGTATCTGGAGCACTATCTTGACAGTAAGAATTACATTTTTAAGAAGAACTATTCGAAACATTTTAAGTTTAAAGTATATATGAATGAAACATCTTCTGTTCTACAGATAGAAATGCAAATGGATTTCATATTTTCCTTTGAAAGTTGTTTTCAGAGATTTTAAAGAAATTGCGCCAGAAATGACTAAATTATCGAACATTTAATCATTAAATGACATTATCTGTGTGGAAAAGTAAGTTTTTAGAAATATTTAGAAATTATTTGGTTACCAATAGAGGAAATTTTAGTTTAAATTCATTTTTGTTCTTGATTCTTGAAAGTACATGAACTGTCAAATTTCAAAAAAAAAAAACTTTTTAAAGGGAACATCTCAAAATGCAATATCTATTGAACATCTGTGTTTGAGTCTTAACATATTTTTTTATATAGGTCTAGAGACGCTGCCAACAGAGTTGCAAAGAAACTTTAACCTGATGAGAGATCTGGATCAACGTACACAGGGTATAATATTAAACTGATTCAATATGTTTTAGAACATAATGGCCAGAGTGTGTTAGGGGGCCTGACCTCACCACTCAGTCATATTTAAATATGTTACAAGTACATAGCAGTATTGCAGCTAGTTATAATTATCTTACTTTGTATCTGGAATGGCCCTCTCGGATCCACAGTTAGAATGCCTCCCATATACTCATAATGTAGCAGAGAATTGCAGAATCATTCTTAACAAGGCCAAGGGTTGTCCCTGAGACCTGGGGCCGTGAAATTTCCTGCATATTATGTTGACAATGCAACCATTTGGGTGAACGCAGATATGTCTATGTTGTTTGAATTTAGATGGGGCTCATCACATGACATTTGGTGCGTCTAGACTCTGACGTCACATGACATCATATGTTAGTTGCATTACCAAAAAGAAGCCTGAATAGTACTGAAAGTTAATGAAGAATATTTTGTTTCCTATTTATCTTCAATATATATCCATTGAATCAAGAAGAGTTAACTTGTTGTTGAACTTTTGTCGTTATTCTCCTGATTTCGTTCTTAAAACAAGCGATGCATTGTGGGGACAAAGTAACTGCAGAAAAAGATTTGTTTGGATCATTGTGCAAAGTCCGAATTTTTTCTTCGCCAAAGCATTAAGAGCTTTAAGGGATCTCTATTATAATGTAACTCCCAAGTTATTACTCGTAAACTAGTTAGGAGAGGAACCTTGGACCCCCATCTACTTCCTCACTTATCTTTCAGTGCAGTAAACTGCTTGATGAACAGGTACTGGTGCCACTTTGATGTTTTAGCAAAACTTCAGTATTATATAGGCTTGGGACAAAATATAAAAATATGGATAACATCAACCCAGGCTTGGATCTCTGTAAAGAATGCCAGTGGCTTTGTATAATATTAATACCGAATAATCCCTAAAATCGTACCAAAAGTCAGCCAAAATTTGAAGAAAATGAAAATGAAACTTGTCTATTATTACATTTCTTGGTGGAAAATGAATCATGTAGCAGATGTATTATCTAGGGCTGCCACGATTAACCGAAATATCGGTTAAACGCGATTCACTATCTTTTGGTTCGATTCGGTACGTTTTTCCAGGATTTCGATTGATTCAGGTTTGATTTTTTCATACTAACATCTGCTGTTGTTAAGCGCATTCTGATTGGTTAATCGGAAGAAATGATAGCAAATCATAATAAAGTAAACAAAAACACGAAAATGGCCGCGAAGAAGTCGACGGGGGACTACTTCCAAGTTCCATTTTCGACAGAAAGACGACACAGAGGATAAGTGGATTCACTAAATGGCAACACCCATCAGCCACATAATTCTAAATTTAGGGGCACCAGTTCTAAGAATTTCCTTATTTCTTTTTAATATTGACATTGTTTTGAAAGTGAAATCAATTATTGACATTCTTGTTATAACAGTCATGTGTTTAGGTGGTTTGGTATCGTATTGGTGAATAAAAAAAAAAATTAAATCACAGCAGAGATCTAACCGTTCCTATTGTGGCAAAATAGTCTTTTTAAGCAAATCACCAATAATTCTATATTTAGCATAATATGCAATCATTGGTTTTGTTTGAAAGATTTGTTTGCATGTTTCATCTTTTAAAACCAATGACAAGTATTTTTAATAATTTGGATTTCAGACATTTGATTCTTGGGTCATACTTTGTAATAATAACATTAGGCATTTTCTTTAGGTTTTTTTTTTTTTTTGGCTTTACAATCCAATTTATCTTAATAAATCCTATAAAAGTATGAATTATTTATAATTATTTATTATTTATTAGAATGTCTTATGATCATTATGTTCAAATATAATTACAGATTTTAAACAAAAAAGAAAAAAGTTCTATTTCTTATAATCGAATCGAAATTATTCGAAAATCGAGGTTTTTGTTTGAACCGAATCGATTCGAAAATTTTCTGATTCGTGGCAGCCCTAGTATTATCTTCACTTAATGTTAAATTAGGCATTATTTTAGTGGTTCTTTGGGTTTATTTTTTTTTCAAGGGTTTTTATACGCCCGTCTTAAGACGGGACATATTATGTTATAGGCTTCGTGTCCGTCCGTCCGTCCGTCTGTCCGTCTGTCCATTCCTGTCCGGCTCATAACTTGAATACTATTAGGCCTAGGATTATCAAACTTTGTCAACTCATACTTCTTGGGTAGACGGTGTGTCGCGCACAAAAAGTAGGTCGCTCTGACCTTTAATAAAGATGCTATAGCCAAATATGGAAAAATCCTGTCCGGCTCATAACTAGAAAACTATTAGACCTAGAGCTTTCAAACTTGGCAAATGTATACATCTAAAGTAGAAGGTGTGTCGCGGCCTATTTCAAGGTCACTGTGACCTTTAATTATAGTGAATTTTTTTAAAAAACTAAGTCTTTTAAATTCTAAATTTCATAATCCTAAAAAATGTAAAAATATAGTTGTATGCTTATTAAAAAACGTTAAATTAAGTAAAAACTTGTTTTTTCATTATATACTTTACAGCAATCTGTAACAAATGTTTATGCTTTGAGAGGAATTCAGTTTGTCCCATGGGCTTAATTATCAAGCACTGGTCAAGAAGAATTTTGATAGCAGTAATTTGCATGTCAAATTAGAGAGAAATTAACGAGTTTATTGTCATAAGCTAAGAGCACCTCTAGATCTGGTGCAGATGTTATCTTAATTTAATTATCTCTTGGGAGTTGGGCAAAAAGAAATGGCCTCATAGTTGTTGTGTTAATTAAGAGTTCTTGATGGCTAGTCCAGATAAAGATCTTTCAATAGGTGTAATTAATTAAAACAAATTGATGTTTTAGTGTATGATTAAAACTAAATTAGTATTGTACAATATGATTAAAACTAATTATACATGTGTTAATTGAAAAAAAATATATATATTTCAATTTTTATATATTTGCTACAAATTGCAGTCATGTCTCACTAGTATTATTTGTTATAATCAATCCCTACACTGTAAGTCTCTTAGAGATGTATAATAAGAAATGGAAAATAGATAATTGAAATCTGTGTCAATCTGTTAATCAAGGCTACCTGATTTTCTTGCATCCTAACCAATTTATGATTATTGAACAATATTTGACGGGCGTATCATGCTGTGGCGGGGCACTTTATTTAAAGTTAAAATATGACATTGATTAAATATTACAAAGAGAATACCAAAATAACCGCCCCCTTTTCGCAATTTTCTAAGCGACCGGGGGGTTAATATGGATTTATACATTATACGGTGTGCTATGTATGGCCGGTTGCGTATCTATGGCTCAGATAAGTACAGCTCAATGGTTGAACCACGGATCAGGTAAGCCGGGTTTAAACCCCAGTTGAGTCGGGTCTACCTGAGTCGCATTTCTGTTGCACGCCATAAAACTGAGTAAGGTTTACCTAATCTTGACTTACTTAAATAAAATATTGAAGGATAATAGGTTTCCTAATATTACAGCACTTCAAGACAAGTTTTAATGTACTAGTTACTGGTTGAAAATTAAAAGGATACTAGTATATTTAAAAACAAAGATATACATGTACTAGTATATTGATGTTAAATTGTAAATTAAAAATGTCGAAAAATACAATCCAATTTAATTCAAATCACGACATCACGAAACTCAAACCTTAAGAAAATATGAAATCGCAAACAGAATAAAGCTTTGCAAAAGACTGAATAGAAGAAAACATTGATGGGGGTCTTTGGACTTTGGTAATTTAGAAACAATACCAAAACACAAGATATTGGTAATAATCAAGGAACAATGTATAAATTTTTAGATTTTTAGTTTAAAATCAAATTTAAAAAAATTACAAGACATTGTTTTTGAGTAAACACATATTAGCTATGTTTTTTAGAGAATTTTATAAAGCGGCAAAATTATAAGGGACGGACATGCCTCCCCCGGCCCAGTTCCTACGGCCATGTGGATAGCCTAATTAATCCGATAACTGAAAGACTTTTTATCTCTAGGAGATTTGGCATGACTAGAAATTATTGGAATGTGTATTATCAGCTGTTCGAAAGTGTAAAATTCGTAATTTGATTTAAATTTGGTATATCAGAAAGTTTCTATAAAATTCCTGTTCATGTACATTAATGTATTTTAAAAGTATCTTCCAAAACTTTATACTACAGCTACATCAGTGTTAAAACAGCACATTGAACAGCTGTTGAAGATTTGTGCGAAAAGAAAAATCCCCATGCAATATGGCCATAATGTTTTTCTTGTAGAGTAGCTTTTTTAATACTGCAAAGTCTATCAATGCAATCATCATTACCATAAAACATTTCTGCAACATTGAAATATTTCAAAATATCGAAATATTCTACCTAAAAGTCCATGGAAAAGTTATAAAGCTGGGTTTAAACCACCCCTACACCAGGTTCAGAATTTACCGTAATTCTGAGCCGTACTCAGCCAATCCTTACATGCGTGCAACTCGAAAACTTGGATTTAAACCTGGAATCATTGATCGTAGGTTTAAATCCGAGATACGCAACCGGCCAGTAGGCTTGTGTCAGTAGATATCAATGCTGATGTTTTCTGGGATTTGATTTTGATAAAATGATAACATTATCAGAGCAAGCAGGAACAACACCAATAACACCATAGATTCTCCTGTTTAGAACTCTGAGGAAGGTTTTTTTATCACCTTAGTTTTTCTTTTTTGATTAGACCTCCTTAAAGACATAGACCATCTCTCGGAGGACTATTTAAAGAATGTCCGCGGAATGTCTCCAGAGAAACGAACCCAGAAACTCTCAACAATAGAAAACAAATTCTCCAAAAGCAGAGAGTATGGGGACGACAAAGTACAGTTAGCAATGCAGACATATGAAATGGTAAAGATACTTGTAACTAGTCTTAGTCACATTTCTGAACTTTTCATTGGCTTCATAGGGCTAATATATTCATTTGCATGTATTAACTTTTCATCTTTTAGATCAGACATTTTCATAACAAATAACTAAAATGAATACTATAGAGTAATAAAAAATGTATAACCAATTAATTAGACCCTTTTTTAAACTCGTTAAAAGTTTGCAATTTTTTGCAGGTTGATAAACATATACGAAAGTTAGATGCTGATTTGGCAAGGTTTGAGGCAGATTTGAAAGACAAGACATCAGCTTCCAAGCTCAAATCTGATTCAGATTCTGGCAAGAAGAGTATGTGCATAATTAATCATACATATCATTCTCTTAGACTCGCCACTGGCACTGATATACATTCATGACCTTGAGTAGAGAAGATCAGGCTTTGTTTTCATGCTAGAAGAAACAAAAACAGCATTGAAAGTGTTCACTTTTTTTTTTAAACTTCAAACCCCTGCAATTGAGCTTCAAAGGAAAAATTAGCTAAACCAACAAATACTAAACATTGTCCGCCAATATGTTCCCCAGATGGCACACTTATCCACACTTTGCTAAACCCCTGTACAGCTTTATAGATAAATACCATCATCAAAAATAAAAGCTATACTTCAAAATCTAAAACAAATGTATTCTTATTTAGACAAAGATAAGGACAAAAAGAAAAGGAAGAAAGAAGAATTTGATGATGAGATTCCTAAGAAGAAGAAGAAAAAAGGCCAACAGAGGTATTGTATAGAGAAAGAAGAATTGTGTTATAGAGTATTATAACAGATTTTAACTGCATGGAATCAAATACATGTGCAGACTTTTAAACACATATATTAATTTCTATAATTTTACTTTTCCAAAGCCTTTAGAAATAATTTAACCATAAATGAGTAATACAACCATCAATATTTATAACTACTTTGGTATTTATAGCCCACCAGAAGAGGTCGTGTCGTCCATACCGATCTTGTCTACATTATCGATCACCCACCCCTCAGATGTCCTTGACATGCCTGTTGACCCCAATGAGCCAACCTACTGTCTCTGTCACCAGGTGTCATACGGCGAGATGATTGGCTGTGATAATCCAGACGTAAGTTCCACTGGTGTCGTAGTCCGTAACTTCATTCTAATGTAGTCACTACAATCTAATACATATGCATTTATGCATGTACTGAAGATAGGGGGTGGGAAAATTCCAAAGCCTTGCTTTTGCAAGATACAAGTAGGCATTTGGTATTTTTAAGGAACACATAATATTTAAGAATTTTAGCTTTTAGATATTGTTGTATTTATTTTTATTTTTAATAAATGAAAGATTTACAAGCATACTTCCACATTTACTTTTGTCTGGACACCTATTAGTATTAATAAATGTTTCTCAGTACGATATATTTATGTCACTGTGAGATTGGGGAGAAGTGGTGGGGAGTGGGGTTAGTCTCTGCTGTATATTTACTGATATTAATGTTCAATGGTTTGTACAGGTCCTGTTCTAAATTCTTGAAATAAAAAACGAAGTTAATATTTTTTAGGATTCAATATTTTCTTTATGCAAACTGAATTCTCTTTGGATAACTTTGGGTTTTACTTGGTAACTCAAGCAGCAAACTGTGAGGAGTGCTAATCTCTAAAAGATGCTGTTGATGTGCTTTATATTAATTTTTTCCCCACAATTTACAGTGTCCCATTGAGTGGTTCCACTTCGCCTGTGTGGGGCTGACCATGAAACCTAAAGGAAAATGGTTTTGTCCACGGTGCACAGAAGAGAGAAAGAAAAAATGAGCCAATTTGACAAGATCCCATCCATACAGAAGTGAACAATGACAAAGTGTGTCTCGTGTCAACACAGAGCCAAGATTAACTTCTACAGAAAACAGTCTGAAAGATGTGCATGTATGACCAAATATAATTTAATAACTTATTTTATTTATTTTGTGTCGGCACTTGATCAAAGATCAACATTTTTATTAGAAAGATTGGATAGTAGTAGAAATTGTTTTGAACAAAGCTTTTCTTGAGATCTGATAAATTTACTGCTTTTAAAGATTTTTAATTAGAGATTGCTTTGTAAAATAATATCCAACATTGTGAAAAATTAGTGCCTATACTGGTGCATGCTAAAACGGTCTCAGATTTTTATGTAATTGATATGAATCTTATGCAGGGATGATGAAAGCATTGTATGATTCAAATTTTTTTTTTTTTTTGATTGTTTTTGTAAATTCTTCACATGTTTGAATCTAGGAGGTACTGATGAATGATTTCTCTAAAATAATGACTTTTGTCCAAGATTCATGATTATGTTACAAAGTTAAAACTTTTTATATGTGCTAATATAATACCTGCATAAAAATATATGGATATTTTATAAGCCAGTACTGGTAAAACTTGCTGTTTGTCCATTTTAGTATGACTGTTAAGCTGCATCATTAAAGATTGTTTTATGAATCATTAACAGTATCAAAAAGATGTTATAGTACTTTTGTTTCGACAGAAAGCACTTGTTGTTATTTAGTATTTCCATTTCTTGTGATCAGAAACCAGTAAATGTTGAATTTTGAGCTCATAAAAGCTGTAGTCCTAGTGAGCTTTTCTGATCAGAGTTTGTTCTGTGTAGTTGTCCATGTAGGTCTGAATGTAACTCACAAAAAGAAATTGTAGAAAAACGTTCAATCATTTAATGCTGGAGTACAGGTCCAGTCGAATTCTCAAGATTGATTGGATTACCCAAAACTTGTGTGAAAATATTCTAGCCAAAAAAAAATCGGAATTTGTAAATTTTGGCCAACAAGGCCATGGAGTAGTGTTCATGAAGAATCATTTAGCATAGCATGTCTATGATGTGAATGCATCTACATGTAGTGCATAATTTAATTCTTTCAAACATCAGCTCTTTAACCTCAAGAATGTGTGGCAGTAAGGGGATGAAAATGGGCCACAAGCCCACAACAAGGGTTTTCAAACATGTGAAATGTGACTCAGGTGTGCATGTGGTGCATGGATATGTTACTTATTTTTATCATCAGTTATGCCAAAGATTGATAAAAGTATTTTTTCATTTATTTTATGATTCGAAAAAGAAAAAGTGGTATAATTATCAATCCCAGTTTCATGTAAAATTAATTGTCATGCATTTATTTCAAGTCATCACAGAGATGAAGCATGGGAATTATTGTTTGTTATTGTTCAATAGACAGCATTTTTAATTCCAGATTTTTGTTATTGTTAATCATATTGTACTTAGGCCACAGTGTACTCTATCACGGTGACATTTTTAGGGCTTTCCATGCTGTTAAACTTTTGCCATAAACTGTACCATCCCCATTCTAAATATACAGTCCAGCCTTGTTAATCTGAACTCTCGAGATCCCATACAAATTATATAAAACTCCCAAAATATTGGAACAGTCCAACTGTAATTAATAACAGATATAAGTGTATCACCATCTCTAATTTTATCTGGAAAGTAAAACGTTCAGATTATTGAGATTCAGATTAATGAGGGTTCACTGAATAACTTTATGTACTAAGGTAGAGTACATGTATGTTTTTTTCAATTTTTTTTCTATGTCTAAACCACTTCATCCAATAAAAGCCTCATTTTTATCTTGACACAAATGTAAAAAAAAAATCATTGTTTTATTGTTATTTGTACAAAATAAATCATTGCTAAGCCAAAAGGTCTTCTTTTCTTTTTTTTTAGCTCTCTACTGATGTGTCTGTCTCATTGTTTGTCTGTAAACAATTTTTCAAAATGCTACTCCTACAGTTTTGGTCAGATTTCAATGTAACTAGGCACACTAGTAGAATACACTAGGATACATACATGTAATTCCATTCATTGCTGTTGCAAAGTTAAAATCCAAGTGCTAATTTTCTCTTCCTTTCTCATAAGTACAAGCCTGCATGGCACAGTGGTAAGAGTGTCTGCTCTCAAGTTGGGGAGTAAGGAGGTGATCCTTACAGGTGATACTTACATTGCGGGGTTGAATCTACTGTGGGAGGTGGAGACTGATCTTTCAGATGAGACGGTATAAATCGAAGTGCCATGTTGCAAGAGGTGCTGGCATAATCTCAGCAAGATTGGTAGGGACTACCAGTGGTAGTGGACGCCAGACCAAAATTTTAGTCCCTACCAATCTCGATGAGATTAGTGCTGGCACTAGATAAGTTCCTCATTGCACAGTGGCACTTTCATTGTCAAGTATAGGTCAAAATTTGGAGCTCTCCACAGGCAAGTGGTGGGGTCTCCATATGAGTAAAAAATTCTCAAGAGGGATGATTGACAACAAAACATAGTACAAGCCGTAGAGCTTCAATCTCATCAGAAACTTCTGTTTTTCTCTGACTTTTTCCTGCTCACAGAAAGATTATTAGAATCAGCTTTTACATGTACATGTAGTTGTTCTTTCATGTTATATTTTATCCAAAACAATTTTTATTACCCCGAGTAAGCATTGATTAGCATATTTCTTGCTATCATATGGAAGACTTCTGATTACAATGTTATTTTTTGCTCCATGTTACTTTTAACCCTCTCATGCTTGTGCGCATTTAGTTATAATTGTATTAAAGTGTTGAATTTGGTCCTAGTGAGCAGAAATAAAGGTGGGGTCCCTGCATATAATAAGAAATATGTCCACTTTATGTCAAGTGAGAAGACAATTCCTGCACTGTGGATTCTACTTTTGTAGGAAGAAAATAGTCTGTTGAAAAACATTTTTCCGCATGATATGAATTTATTCTATGTACCCATTCACAAATTTTCCACTGAAAACTGCCCCATTGTACTTAATCTCCACGTAAGGCTTATAAGTGAGCTAGATTTTAGGAAATCCACGAAATTTTCTTCTTCAATTGGACAGTTCCCACTATTTTATTTGTGTTATGAAAATATGTATAAATTTTATTTAAGACTGAAAAACTTAGAGAGAGAAAATGATCATATTATGACCAATTAGTGGTGTCTGCATTTAAGGAAGATAAAACACTGGGGTCTAGAATATCTTGGCAAAGAAAACTTTATACAGTAAAACTTGTTTAGTACGAACACGGATATAGCGAATTCATGGATATATAGCGAAGTTTTTTGGGGTCCCAGGAAAAAATCTTAACAATTCTTTGTAAAATTTTACAGTTATAATGAACTCAGACATAGCGAATTTATGGATATGGCCAACTGATTTTGAGTCCCGTAGAGGTTAAAAATAATGAAATTTACATCTTTTATAACGAATTTTCAAAAATCTCCAACTTAGATATATTGAACTGACTTTATATTCAGTAAGAATTTGCCAATGAAATTTGATTCATAATAAAAACATTAGATAGCCAAGGTATGTTTTGTAATAATTGATTCCCTACGATATTCTGTAGTAATACTTATAGGAAAACATGCTTCATTGCAAATTCGCTACATATACTTAATATACGAAATTCGTTATATGGATATAACGAATTACGGATATGGCGAATTAAATTCATAGGTCCCCAGGACTTCGCTATAACCAAGTTTACTGTTCTCTACAACAGAAATTGTCTTTATCTTCATTGGACATATCACACAAAACTTTAAAATATAAATTAGAGGAACATTACAGAAACAAAATCAGTGAACAATTAATTAAAGGGCATTTCTAAATCAAATTCTGGGAAATTAACTTTTTATAGTAATATAATTGATTTAAATGAATATAAATTACAAAACTATCTAGAATTAACCATTGAAGAAATCTGAAAGAACAATCCTATCAAAGCTTAGAAATAGTGCTCATAAACTACATATTGAAATGGGGAGATACTCAAGGCCACCTATTCCTAGAGAAAAACCTGTATGTCATTTTTTTAATTTTTTTATTGAAAATGAAAACCATTTTGTACTTTATTGTCTTATTTATGATCAATGTAGATTACAATATTACGATATATTTAATGCACAATGTTACATGAAGGAAAACCCTATTATTGACATTATCAATCCCACACGTACATGTATTAGAACTGCTAAGAGAGTTTGTAACATTTTGAAAAAGTGCTTTGATATTAGGAAAGAAAACCTTCAACAAACTTGATATGCTTTCTTTGATATTTTATTTTATGTATGTTACCCGGTAATTGTTGTATTCATGACTATGTGCCAATTTATCATGGTGTTGTCAATAAAATGAATTGAAATGTCGACTCAATTAAACAGAAATCGAGATTCCACGTAATTATGACCCTGTGGAGAAAAGTCATCTACAGTATAGGAAAGTGTTAAATTGGTACAAAATATAAACTACTGTTACAGGATCAAGTTCACAATTCATCAAAGTTCATATGAAATGGTTGCATTAACAAGAACTTGAAGAAAGAGTGTAATTAAATGTTTTATAAAACTAGATGATTTAAAAATACAACAAGTCTATTTACTTTTTCGTGCATGGTGTATTTTTTCTGTGATAAATTAAAGAGAACAAACAGAGAACAATAAAATTATTTTAATGTATTTAAGAAATGCATTCTTTATAAATAATGAAGTCATATTTTACTGATACCAAAGATGAATTAAGAATATAAATTTATGTAAAAAACAAAAGAAGCATACAATTTTTACCCCCCTCCCCTCCAAAAAACAGAAATTCTCTGATAACTAAAGATCACTGTAAAGTACATGTAGTTTCCATGCATTCGTTTCACACAAGGCCCTTCCCTACAACCCTCTGGACCCTGTCCTGGTCACATTCCCCGGAGTCTCTCAGAAACCAATGTCCCCACGCTTTTGCCCTTTTGATCTTGGCTGCATTCCCTATGACCCAGTTATTGTTTATCAGATAAGGTTTTAGTTGTTCTCTTTTTTCCTTTGAAAGTTTGTACCATTTCCCATCGGCATATTCTTGTGTGGATAGAATTTTGAACTTCAGTCCTCCATAATTTGAAAACACAAGTTGAGATAGGTATATTTGGTCATTCTCTGATTCACTAATAAGCTTTGTGTCTGGTGAGTTTTTAATCTTCTCTCTTAGATCTGTTAACTGTTTGGTCAGTGCTTTCCATACTTGTTTTGAGGCTTCAGTTGGATGCAGATACAGAAATCCTCCAGCAATTATCTTACTTCTCTCAGACACTGCATTAACAACCATATCAACATCAGAGTTACTCTGGAGATTTTTAAGAGGGTTCCTAATCCACATGCAGTCTACTTCGAACAAAAAAATGGGAATGTTTCGCTCCAGAATCTTCAGAAGGATCTCAGACCTGCGGACCATCATCTCCACATACCCCACATGGCTGTACTCCTGGTTCCCAGAGTGAACCCCGTCCAGATAAACTGCAGTGACCGCTGGCCATTTTTCATTGATTTTCCGTGCACTTTCTTTATCTCCTGTGATAAAGAGAACTTGGTTGTGGATTCCAATCCCCTGTGTGTTACACAGCCAGCTGAAGGTGAAAGGAAGAAAGGCGTCATTTATCAGAGTCACTAACAATGCTTTCTGTCCTTGCTCCGAGATCCTCAAAGCTGCAGATAAAACATGATTAGTTGTGTTTCCCATTTTGTCAAACCTATCATGAGTTGCTGATGAAATATCTCCCTTTAATAATTCTTGTTGTTGAAAATGATCAGCTTTCTTGGAGAGGTAGACGAAGAGAAAAAGGGTCAAGGCTGTCAGCACACCGAGGAGGAGCAGAGATCTGGGAACAGTCTTCATCTTCAGCATGTTCAGTCACCCTACTGAAAATGTTAACAAGAATTTTGATTTCCAGAAGAAATTATTGTAATTTTTACATAAGAATAGGCTGAAGGGGTTATTACACTGTATCACTTTCCTGATGAACTTTGCTAAGCTGTTGTTGTGACCTAGATATACCTTTGGGTCATCATATCTAAAAGACTGAAGGCATGTCAACTGACAGAGTTTCATTAAGATTAATTTAGGCAGTTAACATGTTAAAATATCCATGTATTGACAAAGTAAATGATTAAATCTAAGAAATAGGTCACTCTGGGCCCAAGGTTTAATTCCCGGTTGAGACCAGATTTTCACCACCTGTGACATATATTTGATAAAATCACAGGGGCTTGCTCCCAGCCTGTAATAATTATTTATTTTGAAAAATCATATACAGTAATAATAAAACTACCGAATGTGATTTAAAAATAGATAATTAAAACACGCCGGGTGTAAGCCCCTGTGATAAAATTCGAGCACAGGCACCTGAGTTTTTATCAATCAGTTTCTCAATAAGCTAACATCAGCGAGATCCGTAGAGACTAAATTTTGGTCTGGTGTCTCTACTGAGTCGGAGAGACATGCACCAGACCAAAATTTTTTAGACTCTACGGATCTCGCTAAGATTACCTTATATCGAAAAATTCTACCCCCTTTAAAGGTGCCTGTGACGAGACTTGCTATTTGTGTAAAAATTTTAAAGCACAGTGTGTGCATAAATTTATAAAAAATGTTATGAAAAATGATGAAAAATGTATTTTCTCCATGCCCATGGATTGTTTACTTTATATAACAGGTAAAGCTCGTCATTTTCACAGGAATGCATTTGCAAATAACATTAAGGTTACCTACTCTAGCCAGAATATTCCCGCTGTTACCAAAGCGTTTCCAATATTTCATCAAATTTCTGAAAATGAAAGGAGAAAATGAACTGTGTACAATTTTCTTGAATATCGAACCCGATGTAATTTTAATAACATTGAGGCGGGAAATCCTATATACGTGTATGGGATAGAAAGGGCGACCGTGTTTCTTTTCTTTGATATAAATTTTGCGTGCTGCACCAGTTGAAAACCTTCAAGAAATAGTATTCTTCATTTCTTGAGTGATGACAAAGTTTTTAATTTGTGTGACAAATTACCCGAAAGTATTCATCGAGATAGTAAGTTAGACTCATTGTGAAACAAATGACACGGTCACATAAAGAGAAAGAGTTATAAAAAGGATTTTCTTCGGCAAAAGTGTGTTGGTTTTATGTTCATGTCGAAATCAAAACAAGTTTACAACGATATTTTTTAAAATGTGTGCCTCGGACTATCAGGCCTTTTATACCTCCTGGTACGGAGAGAATTAAGGTTAAGGTTCATGAAACTACTTTAAAATACAGAAGGATCAACATTACTAATATTTTAAAAAAGCTAAGAAAATTGCGAGAAAAGAATTGAGACTGACTGAGAAGGATTGCAACTTGCCCTTTGTAAACTTGCAAGAGAATCCTGTGCATCACAGGAGAGAATTCTTGAAAAAAAAGGAGAAAACTTGATATGTAAGGAATCTAGGCACAGTTTTTGTCAGAGTTGCAATAAAAGTGAAGAACCTTTTTTGAAGACTACAAAATAAGGTTCAATTTTGCATTTAGTGATATTTCAAGTTAAGAGTCCAAACCAGTTTTTTTCCTAACAAAATACTAGTATTCTTACTTATTCCTATTGTTATACAGAGCCTAGATATCAACCATGTTCATATTCTACTTTCAACTACAAGTGAAATTCTACTGGGTACACTATTGTCAATGGTGTGAAGACCTTCAATCACTAGAAAACTGTGAAGGAAAAACATGATAAGAGAGAACAAGAAAAGGAACAACAGCAAGAAGTTGCGTGTTGTCAACATTATTAGGAAGGGTGCAAAACGATTGATGGTTGCAGGAAGAAAGGGAAGAAGTTGCCGTTTCCTAATTTAAGGTTGGTTGCAGAAGTTTCCCAGCTCAGTACGTGTGGTCCAAGCTGTTACAGACTTTAGGAATGGTGTCATCATTGTGGAGAGCTGCATCATCGGTAACCATGGATGATTCGCATCGATTTTCATTTGTGGACCAGGACTTAATTTACCCTTTTTGGTACAGGGTCCTGTACCCTTTCAACTGGGATTTTTAAATTTAAACCAGAAGTCTCTGTCGAGACTGAAGCTCTACTGGTTTGTACTTATAGCAAAGGACGGCCATTGAGCAGGGAGGGATCTTTTCCATGTCAGCACTACCGCGACACGGGACCTTGGTTTGAATGGTCTCATCCAAAGGACCGGTCTTCAGTATCCACAGTGGGTTTCGAACCCTTGACATAAGGATCAACTCCTTACTTCCTGACTCTAGAGCAGATGCTCTAACCACTGTGTCGTGGGCGTCCACCTGTAATTGAAGATTGAACTTGGATTTTGACCCAATTATACAAAAAATACCAAACTTTAACCTTCGCCATAACTTACAATAGATAGATATTTGTTTTGTATACACTATATGCATTTTTACAAAGCATTTTCGACAATATAAAATATAAAAGTTTGGCACTAAACAAAAGAATTAAAATAAATTATCGGAAATCGAAAGACATGAATACAGAGCATATTACACTTGTATACCAAGGATATCCCATGAAAGCCAATGGCTTATTTCCAATGGGGTCATTTGGCCTACAATTTTGACCTTGACCTTAAAGTTTGACTCACTTTTAATTATTGATTTAATCATGAAAAATGGTAGAATGTGCTGAAAATTCATTATTCCTTTTTATGCATTTGATTTGAGAGAAAAACAAGCCGTGTTTGTGAAACACTGACTTTTTATAAAGTGGGCCAAAAATCGATGGTCAAGGTAAGGAATAAACCTGTGAAGTATGAAAGCCTAAGCTTCAGCTAAATATCGTATAAGTAGAAATTTTAGCGTGGATTTAATTATGGCATTATTAGCGAGGGTGTTGAGATCGCTAAAATTGAATATCGCTAAAAATAAAATGCGTGTTATTTGTACAAGCTGCTAAATTACTTCTCGCTAAAAATGAAATACCAGTTGTTTTTTTAGGAGAAATTAATCGCTAAATTTGCGTCTCGCTTAAATTTCCACTTATACAGTATTCAAACGTTATGACTATGGTGAAAGTTAAGATTTTTTTTTCTATAAAAGTGGGTCAAATTAAAAGGTCAAGTTCACAAGGTCAAATTTGGTGGTACCAAAAGAAAGATTTTGTCACTAGAAATACACCTGTGAAATATGAAAGCCATAGCCCCACCCACTCAAAAATTATGAGCATGGTTTAAATTCTGCAGACAGACAAACATACGGACATGGCAAAAACTAAATCCCGAATCTTCAATTACGGATGCTTCAAAATTTATTTCAAATTTTCAACGGACAACCCTTGCATTCAGGTTCTGCAAAAGGACCTGTCCCAATTGAAAATTTACTATTTTTCCCCAAAATGTAGAGAAAAATTCCCAAATGACAAGCAGATTTAATTTTCCAGTGTTTTTTATGATCAAAAAGTTGAATTTCAAGATTTCAACAACTCATACAAATATGAATAGCATGTAAACCTTCAATTAAAGTCTATTTATCAAGAAAACTCCAATTTTTTATCAAGGTCATTAAGCAGTTTATGTAAGTTTTTGGAGACATTTATAAATTGTAAATTTGAAATATTTTATGAGTTGTATTTCTTTGTGTATAGAATTCTGCTAGAATCATCAGATCATCTGTGTTTGGAATTGATGACAAGGAAAAAGTTCGAGATCAGTTCAAATTCCCCCAAAACAATCTTTGTGTTACAAGCATTGACATTCAGTCTGTGGAGCCTGTTGACCAGAGGACCAGGGATGCACTAATGAAGTCAGTTCAGTTGGCTATTGAGATCACCACTAACTCACAGGAAGCCGCAGCTCGCCACGAGGCGGAGCGTCTGGAACAGGAGGCCAAAGGTCGTTTGGAGCGTCAGAAGATTACAGATGAGGCTGAAGCTGAGAAGGCAAGAAAGGAACTGCTTGAGCTCCAGGCCAACAGTGCTGCTGTAGAGAGCACAGGTCAGGCCAAGGCCGAGGCCCAGAGTAGAGCCGAGGCAGCAAGAATCGAGGGAGAGGCAGCGGTAGAACAGGCCAAACTCAAGGCACAGGCCATGAAGATTGAGGCTGTAAGTATCCCTCATCAACAAAATAATTTAAATTCATTAAATGATTTAAAGTTTTTCTTTATTTTTATAACTAAAAAGCATTTTACCTTAATTACCTCCTTCGTGTTTCAAAAGTTAAGAAAAGGCATATATGTTTATTTCGTGTATACTGCCACCTAAATTAATTTCAAAATTATTTGTTCTCAGGAATCTGATCTGGAGAGACTTACAAGAGCTAGAGAGGCAGAGCTTAAGTTCCTTGCAGAGCAGAACGATTTAGAGCTCACCAAATCCCGAGAGGTGGCTGAGATCGAGACGTCCAAATTCAAGAGTCAGGTGGATGCTATTGGAGCCCAGACCCTCCAGGCCATTGCCACCTCTGGACCAGAGATGCAGGTCAAACTGCTGTCTGCTCTTGGCCTGAAATCTACACTGATTACAGATGGAAACAGCCCCATCAACCTCTTCAACACGGCTAACGGAATCGTGGGCGGAATGGTCCCAGCCAAACGATCCCGACGCTCTCCACCAGAGTCTGATGATGAGTAGACAAAGGACTGAGGATTTTGTAATGCAGTTCAGAGTGCAATGATTGAGTGTTGAACCATTGTGTTTATTTGTAGTAGTAGGTGTTATTCATTTCTGTAATGCATGACACATAAAACTTAATGTGTATATACAAAGAAATTTATCATGGCAGCCCACTATATATGGTGTATTTTTGCTATGTTGGAATATCATCATTTTTTATTTTTTCATTTGACATATATTCCTAATTTATAATATTTTCATATTAATATAATAATTTGTTAACTGTGATAATATGGAAACCAAT
>PRKT01000089.1:892754-983023 GCA_003671525.1 Saccostrea glomerata | reverse complement strand
CCGTTAATCTGATGCATTTCTGGATCTAGTTCGGAGTGTGATAAGGGTTGAATTGATACATTTGGGTGTATGCCTGCGACTGTAGGCGTGGGAGAAGTATTATTGCTGACTGATCCCATTTCTAGAGCTGTGTTATTTAATTGCCTCATTTGTAGCCCAGGCTTTGACGGTGATAATGTTGGAATTGTTCCATTTCCATGTATGTTGTGGTCTTGAGGTGACGGAGATGAAGTGTTGTTGATTGATCCATTTTTCGGGGCAGATGTATTTAATTGATGCATTTTAAGACCTAGTTCTGATAATAAGTGTTCAATTGTTCCATTTGGATTTGGGTTTTGGTCCGAAGGCGGCGGGGAAGTAATATTATTGTTTGATCTTATTTCCAAAGCTGTTTTGTTTAATTGAAGCTTTTTCGAACCTTGTCCTGATTGTAATAAGGGTTGGATTGTTCCATTTGTCTGTATATCTTGGAATGGAGATGGCGGAGAAGTAAGATTGTTGATTAGATCCATTTTCTGAGCGGTTCTACTTAAATTGTGCATTTCCAAACCTAGTTTACAAATAGTAAAACATGTTAATTTATTTCATTTTGCATTGATACCTGAATCATATTTGATTACAACCGTAAATTTTTAATGCTGAGAGATTTTATAGGATATAAAGATATTCGTTGCTATATATTTTTTTAGCAAAGAAGGTGGCACACAAATACAATGATATTTAAATATGCATGTTTGCATTTCCGTTGCAGTTCTAGTTAGAATAATGTAGTTAAAGCGTTCGATTTATGATGATAGCTCTATGAAATATTAATTTTCCATTTTTTTTCCACCAATCAAAACACACTTTTTTTTATTAGAAAGACACGATTTATCCAGGTGCAATAAATACAGAACTCTTATACAGATACATTTACATAGCTTACTTCTGAGTAGTACTAAATACTAGTACTATCAAAGGAGTGGGGGGGGGGTAATTAAAAGAAATATCAAATGAAATAAACAAATGTTAGATTAATTTTAAAAACTAAAAACTAAATAAAAATAACACTTTTTAACAGCAGTGTTGAATTTAATTAACTACGCAAGTCATTATGACATAACTGGCAACCATTTTATACGATATAAAGTAAATTTTTTATCCAATCAAATACAGCGTTACAACCAGAATTAAATTATAATCCAATATAATGAAACTTAAGTATAAACCCTAACCCAAAGACAACACACAATTATAGCTGACCTTTCCGGACTTGATGTCTCTGACATAGATACCCTCGTTCTCGTCTAGGGGAATGGCTGTCCTCTTCATCAAGACCTCCACCTCTACCGGGGGGACGTACTCCTTAGGTCCGCGGATCATCCACCTGTCTCCAGGACGTAGCTCCTCATTCTGATCAAATCAAATACATCATAAACACATACTAAGGCCAGTCTCTTTTTTAATGGTCCATATGAAATTTCACCTTTTGGTTACTTAGACATTTAAGGTTAAACTTAAAAATTTTCAAGATGGTTAATTCTTGATTCAGAAGTTTATAACATTTTGTACGAGAGAATAGTTAAAGAAATACACGCTATGTAAACGCCAAATTTGTTGCATGAAACTAATTAAATGATTAAATGATTTGAGAAACATGAAATATATAAATTTAAAAAAATTACTACTTTCCATTAAGTTTGACAAAATAAGTTGTAGTAATTACAAAATAATTATGCTAGATCTATAAATAAGAATTCAGTCTTTTCATATATATTGTTGAAGGAAGTGTGTAAACAGTATGTAAACATGCATATCCGTAGGAAATTATAGACGATGGGGTACGTTGCACTTGGACTACAAATATTAATACATGTATTAAATTTACATCTGCTGTGTTTTTATAGTAGTAAGCCAATTGTGAAATTGATTTGAATACCATTTTTGTGTATACTCAAGCGCGGAAATATACATGAAGAAACGTGCACTAATGTGACGTCACAATGATCTTCAGAAACGTTAGTAAAAATGTAACAATATAGGGCAGCGAAAAAATTCAAACATTGAGAATGTTTTGGTGCTTTTAGCAAACTTCATGAAATATGCCTATGTGATAAGTTTGTGTGATTTACACATCAATAACTCACACAAAACTTAAAAACATTCCTTAAATATCTGTCATTACAGAGTAAATGGTTAACACTGGTTACATTAAAAGATAAGTACATGTATCTTTAAGAGCAAGACGTTTGCCATTTTTGTCAAAAGTTATTGTATCCCGAACAACCTACCTCCTTTTCTTGACGCAATCTTTGTATATGGATCTAAAAGTAGCGACGCTGTCATGTGATGCATTTATTTAAACTGATGTATTACTTTCCTAGCAGGATAATAAATAAATATAACTTGCCATCTTTATGAGACGTTCATTTTCAATTGTGTAATTAACAGCATATTCATAACTTTGATAAATCAAAATATATAAATCTCAAACCGTAATTTAACTGACGAAAGTTAAATAGCGTGTATTACTTTAATATCTATGCTGCTATCCCAAATTGAAGTTACTGAAAGGAACAAAGGAATTCATTTTACCTAAAAACATTAATTGAGTTGTTTTTTTATTAATAGTAATGCGTACTGTTTCTGCGTCTTTGAAGGACTCTGTGGCGCGGAGAATGAGCCCCTCATCTTCACCGAGGACGTATACATTCTGGATTCCCTTCATCAGTCTCTCACCAGGCAGCAAGAAGAAGGAACGCTCACCCTGTAAAACAAAGCATAAATATTTGATGAAGAAAAAGAAATCTGTTAACAAGACAACCAGGTGGGACTACTTCACATTAAGCGAGAGGGCTGTTACATTTTACACAAGGCCATGGTTTACATTAAACTCTCTTATCTTTATAATAAATATCTACTGGAAATTCCATAATAACATACAATTTTTTTCAGTAACAATTACTGAAAGAATTTGGCTTCCTGTTTGTTCCATTACTGATGATTAAGTTACTTGAACCTGTACATGGGTTCATGACCTCTCACCTTGACCAGCTTCTTCCTTCCCAGCTGTGGGTGACCTGACTCATCACAGGGGTCAAGGATAACACAGTATTGTCGGGAGGTCAAAGTTGTAATGTTCACAACTCCAACAACCTAGAAAAACAAATAAAAGTTATAGTCCAGTAAATAAAGTAAAAGTTTCCCTCCTTTAAATATATCATATTATTGTCCCCCGCTTGAAAAGTGGGGGATATTAATTTGTGTCTGTCTGTCTTTCTGTCTGTCTGTAACGCTTTCGTTTCCACAAGATATCTTGAGAACCCTAGGGAGTGGGGGGGGGTAATTAAAAGAAATATCAAATGAAATAAACAAATGTTAGATTAATTTTAAAAACTAAAAACTAAATAAAAATAACACTTTTTAACAGCAGTGTTGAATTTAATTAACTACATACCCTTAACGACCATGGGATCGGAGTGCCCTCCACCTTTTTGTGGAACCACCGCCGCCCGACATCCCATGGGCACGGAGAGGAGAGCCACGAGAAAAATCTTCATCATTATCGGGCTATCGCTGCTGATAAAGTTCTTATATATGTGTCCCTTTTATTGACTGTTAAATCAATGTGTGTAGGTTGGTATTTGAAGGTATCATATACAGATATGTACAATTAAAAATATTCTTTTCCTTTGTATTCTTTGAAGGTGCATTTCAAACTGTATATTTCACTGTTATAGACCTTTGGCAGTGTGTTTAAAGTCGTTTAGGTTGAGAATCTAGATGTCAATTGCTTTCTACATTTTATTTTATTTCATGATAAAATGATTATTTGATAGAAAATTCATAATTACTTCCGAAATTAACAAAATCAGCTTATTCATCGGGAAATAATATTGCCTTTGGTTTGTGATAAAGCATAACATTGTACATGTATAATAAGTTTCATCACAACCCCAAAGTTATGTAGCATGTTTAAATACTCACAATTCATGATAACAGGGCTTTATTTTGCATTTTATCAAAACTTTTCTTCGGACTAATCATGTTTATAATGACAAAAAAAATTATTTTTTAACATTTTCTGACGTCAAATTTCCTTCATCGTAACCCATGCATTGAATATATTTCTATGAAGTAAAAACTATGTGTGCGACTCTAAGGTTTTTGTTTTTAAACAACTTCTTTAAAAAAATCTTTTGTTGATACCGTTTACCAGCTAAGAAACTCCTTTGGCTCTTTCTTGATAGTTTCTATCGTATAAAAGGATTTTAATCATCTTATATATTTCACAAATAACGTATGCTGATTTCTCAAATTTAAATTTAAAAATTTTGATTTTTTTTTTAATGTGAAAGTTAAAAATTATAATGATCAAAAATTAATCACTTTAACCTATTAAACACAAAAATTCGTGACCAGGGCAAAAACGTGGACCTTCGGAAGAAAGTATTAATAAAAGTATTTATTATTCTATAGATAAAACTCGACAATATACATAAATATTGGTTAAAGTTTACTGTAGTAGATTTCTTTTTTTTTTCTCATAGAGAAGTTTTAGAATAGACTTTTAAAAAATAGTTCGGCTTACAAAGAAGCATTATAAGTTGTCATTTTGAAAAATTCAAACAGGTTGTTTGAAGACCAGGCCCCAAGTCCATTTCTTGAAAACAGACTTAAGTCAAATTTTTTATTTTTAATATCTTCAGTTTCATTCAATTATTAGCTTAAAAATTTGTAATTGTGAAAAACACTTTAATTCAAGCATATGATGACCATTTTAATTTATTACAAAACTTATTTCATAATCATATCAATTTGAAATTTTAACTTAAGTCTTTTCCCAGTTTATGGTCATTGGGCCTGGTCTTGAATGTAATATATAAGGAGATCCCTAGGACCTCTCTCACCCCTCTCAAAGTGTCCCGCCCCGTTTGTTTTATGAGTATTTATAGTATTACATGTCGCTATTTTTAGCACAGGGGCATGAAGGAGAGTTGTTACGTATAAAACAGGTTCTCGGCGGACTTTATATTCTTATTACATCTATTAGAACTGTTTAATAAAGGTTAAATTAGACAACATGCATTGTGTTAAATTTTGACAATATATCGAATGTGAATACCGGTATATACATGTATGTGACTTAATGTTTGTATATAATTTTCGCGATGATAATGCGGCTCCCTGATCTAGTGGTATGTCTCTTGCTTCACATGTAAGAGGGCCAGGGTTCGCATCCCCGAAAATTTATGAGGTCTGGCTTTTACAAACACATAAAATCATCATTACAGTGTGATAAATATTCCATATTAAAAGAATCATCCACACATAAAAAAGAATAATCAATCAAACCTTTATATCCATATTGGCATATTTTATTTGCTTCAGTATACATTAAATAACTATACAAATTCAGTCAAGGGGATCTGAACCCCCCACCCCCTGCGCATTGTTTACTTTTTCTCTAAGCGGGAGACACAAATTCTCTGAATTAGCTTGTTTTTTTTTCTTTTCTTTGCATGAGGAAATCTTAAATCTTCAGAGTATCCATTTCTTATGATTTTATTGAAAGTAAAAGATGTGATTCCTGCTGGTAATTTAGTCAGATTTACTTTACTGTGCAAGAATTCTGTTAAAGTGCTGTTCTGTATTTTTCACAAATTAGATAAGGTATACACAATTAAGTTGACCTTCTTAAATATTGTCACAGCACAACCTAATGCGCAAATTTTAATTGTATGTACACCTTTTGTACACCTTTTGTAATTTGTAATACAATGCACTACAAAAATGATAATCCCATGCTTGAACAATTCTCATTGTGCAACTTATGTGCTTTGTAAAACAATTTGCCCCGGGAGTATGTGGTTTCAATGTGCATATGCATTTTAAACTAGATATTTCATTTCATGTTTTCATAGAATTTTCATTTAATGAAACATGTTAACTAAATAGCTTCAAGAAATTTTGACAAAATGTAGAGTTGTTTCCCCTGTAATTCTTAATAAATACTGTAGATTTTTTTTTAATAATAATATTGAATTCTTCCTGAAATGGCACCTTATTTTTGTTAGATAGTCTAAATCCTTTAATTATTATTTACAAGAAATAAAAAAAAAAGCACCAAATTCGGTTTTTTTTTAATGTACGCATTTTAAAATTGCTGTAAACATCAAGATCTGATATGAATACTAAATTTGGCCAGAACAATTATGTTTGAATGCTGTAACAGACACCTGTGTTATTGACATGTCTGCTATTTTTAACCCAATACTTCCTGGTTCAGTACTTGGGATCCAAGCTAATTTTGGCAGATATGAAAGTTGGTCGGACTTCCTGATGGGGATTTACGTACCTCTTCGTAGACGCCAGGAATGTGCGTCTCTGATTCCTTCATTGTGATCAGCCATTCCTCTCCATTCTTCCTCACCACTCCAAACTCATCTTTAAATGTCCTCAAAGACCTCATGTGCAGAGCTTTCTGGAAATTCAAACAAAATAAAATTGTTTAAAAATGTGTGTCTAAAATTGATTTTCAACCTAAAAGTTTGATGTGTCTATTTATCTTTACAAATTATCATTCAGCAAGGTTGTCAAAACTGTTTTTAAAACCCTCTGATATAATCTTATGAACTTTACAGTTTATTACAATTTTAATTTATCTCAGTATAGCTCTCTGTATTCAAAGACTTAAAAGTTCATAGAAGGGAAGGTATAGGTTGGTCTATATGTTATATAAACTAAAAGCTGAATTCAACTAAAAGTTTAATGAGATAAACCTTTTTTTTTCAATACATGAGTTTGTGCTATTTTCAAATGTCTTCCTGGATTCAGCTAATTTTTCTCTAAAATCCCCTCTTGTAATTTACCAGGTTGATCGGTAACATTACTCTTTTATTCTGTACCTTTTGTTAGTTTGTCTGTTTTTTTTAGAGTGGTAAATGACACTTGTACATACCTTCTCTGTGAGTACGTAAGCATTGACAATGTCCACCACTTCTTCGTATGCTCCTGGGAGGTACGCCCCTGTCTTTTTATGGATCCACTCCTCCCCTGTCACCCTGGCCTTGCCCTCTCTGTCAATGGTCTCCTTCCTGGCTCGGAGGCGGATGGCCTGATTTGGACGGATGACCGTTGCCCTGATGGTCTCCTCAATGACCACCTCCTTCTGAGGGATATAGGTCCCTGGTCCCTCAAAGAGCCACTCATCCCCAGCCACTCGCTTTTCTCCAGACGCATCCTCAAAGTCGAGGACAGCTCGCAGTCTCAGGGCTGAGTTGGCAGGAATGACCTTCAGTGGGGTCACGACCTGTTTAAGGACCTCCCCTGGGTACAGTGGGAAGGGTTCTTGGGAGAGACGAATTTCAAGGTCAGCGTGACTGAGTTTAGACTGACCACTCTCATCATAGATGACCTTTCCTTCTTTGTCCTTGACCACTGGGTTTTCGATGATGCAGTAGTGCCTAGGTGGCACTGTGATCATCTTTTCCGGGCCATACACGACCCTATAAAGAATTGATAATAATTGTAATACACGACCCTAAGAATTTATTACAAATAACTGCATCTCATAAAATTGTCTAATTATCCTAGTTTATGATGATTAGCATTGTTCTGAGCTCATTTAAACCTCCAGATCAAAACTGAGCTTTCTTATGAATCAAATGATCACAAAATATATTTCAAAGAAATTCAGTCTGCTTTGCAAATCCCAATTTCTTACTAACTGAGTATCTTCCCACTTTTTCTATAGGAGAAATTTAAAATAGGGTAAAGCATGACACCCCTTTAATTAATAATTCAAGTGATACCTCTCATTGTCCTGTCTGATGAAGGTCTGGGGCCCGATCTCCAGCCGTGTGACATTGAGATTCTGGTCCAGGACATGGAGGAAGTAGTAGGGGGGGATACGGTAGATACTGTCACTGGGGTTCTTAGCCATTGTGTTCAGGTCTTATCTTCTCTCTGAAAGCAAAATAAAAGTGTCTGTTAGTAAAACTAAAAATAAAGCCTATATATCTGATTAAAAGAGCTTCTTGGTGATATTTTCTAAGAAGTTATGAAGTTGAAACTTTTACTGGTGGGGTGTTAATGAGAATCTGCTGTGAAATTAAAATTAACAAGTCTACCACATCAACTGCAGTAAAATTTCCTGCTTCGATCTATTGTCTCTTATTCGCGAATATATTTAATTTATAAAGTACAGATTCTCGTTATCCCATTTTTCTACCAACACCGATATAATGAAATGAACAATAATAATCAATATACAGCAAATTACAAAATTTTTGCTATTTAATATAAGATAAATTCTATTTTTACATTAAAAAATGAATGGTACTATAAAAGGAAACATGAGAAAATCAGAGTTACATGTTAATAGGGTTTAATTAGAATTATGTAATTTGATCTAATTAGATAAAAATACATAATTCTAAACCCTGCACAGAGAGAACTTAGTTGTAGATTAATTTTATACTGAAAAATACATGTCAGCTAGGAACTGCATGATTACCCGGTAATAAATATTTTCAGTTTATTTCTTCATTTTAAAAAGCACATTAAATCCTTAATGACACAGATCAAAAAAACTGGCAAACTCCCAAATAATATTTGACCTGCAGGTATGTTATGTCGGTCAAACTGTTATAGGTAAATATATGTGTGGGTTCTCCCAACCTATTTAATTACCTTTAATAACAACAAAAATATCCTTAAATTGTTCAGTCAATTCAGTCACTCTGATAAATCATTATATACCAACTTTTAAATACATCAAATTCATGATTAAAAGTACTGCTTTTACAAAATTGAACGAACCATCAATTATAGTTACAATATCCTTGTCGACATAAATGCAGTTAGAATTGTTGATTTCAGAAATTATTCCAGACTTGTTGTACTAAGGTCTTAAATACAAACACCAAAGATATTTAAACTTTATCAGGTTATGACATGTCATTCATGTAAGTCTGGTTTACTTCAACAAACAATTTATGGGGTTATCTCTTCTTTTCTTTTTTTTAAATATAATTTCAGAATATTTTCTACTTAACTCTATATTTGCAGATTTTTTTTTCTAAATTAAAGAATATTACCACTCCAAACATTTGTTCAAGGCACAAATAAATCATAAACATACTCTAAATTTTAAAGACTTGTTGAAGGGAGTTTATATTAAATATTTACTGAGGTAAACTTAAGCTAGGTCACGTTTGCAGGTTGACACATGTAAATACTTTATGGAATTGCAAATACTAACTGAATTAAAAATTGCAAAAAAAACTTCTTATTGAGAAATAGAAAAGTTGCAAAGCATTTTTAAACAAAAAATATATTATAGCGTTGTTTGTAGCTTTTTTTTTTTAATACCTATCTGTGATTAGTCTATACTGCATGCCTTATATCATGAATATAGGTGTTATATAGACATTATGTTAATTGATTACATTATCTAAATCAACATGATCAAGGGGTTTGTCTCTATTATCATCATTTTATAACGGATGTACTTTATATTATATCAACATACAGTTTGGATGACTGGAATAAACTATATAATATCAGCCAGATTAATAATTAATTATTTAAAAGGAAATTGCAGTGTTTTCCATAAAAACCATTAACCGGCCAAATTGACTGCTTCAATTGAAAAACATGCAGCTTAGAAATCCCAAAATTTTTTCAAGGTTGACAGAGATTCTGTTCGCATTAGCCTGCAACATTTGATATTAAACTTTTTACTTTGAAATAAAGGGAAAACACTAGCTGCAATTGGTCATGATTTAATTGCTGTGCAAGTAAATTATATAATAGCTTCCCTTTTTAAATAAAAGATATACTGATCAGAAAGTAAATTAAGATATTATACCTGAATAAAACTCCAGAAGTGAAATGCAGGTAAAATTCAACAAAGCTCCAACTTGTGAAACGTTGTGAAATACTACCTAGTCTGTCATGGCTATTTTTAGAAATGGATTTTCCTCTACTATGATTCTCCCCTCAATTTACGCACTTTTGTGGCTATGGGCATTTACTATTACTTATGGTTTACCTTGAGAGTATCGGCTGTTTATATAGTTTATAAATTGCTGACATAAACATGTAATATTTGCTTGAGCCTATATTTAAACATTAGCAAAGGTTAGTGTAAGCTAGCTGATCAATGTGGTACTTTTTGCTGTACATTTCATCATAAGAAGAAATAAGAAATAGATTTGCTTAATATAAAGTTGAGCAGCAAAAATGTTTTTAATTTCTCTATTTGTCTTTTTCATACATTTATTTTATACTTTTTTGATTTTATCAATTTATAAAGATACTTTTTTAGTCAGTTGATATTTTATATCTATCATATTTATACATCAGGTTTGTGTATAAAACATTCCCAAATACAAATTTAAACATACTATACCATTATATGTAATGGTTACTACTAAAAACATGATGAAATTGATGATTAAATTACACTTTAAACATCCCATACCCTTGCAGAGAATGAACTACAAATATATACACATATATTTATATCAGCTAAAAATGCACAGGTATACAATTAAGTATATCATATTTGTTTTGTTTTCACCTAACAGCACCGTCTATCAGCTAACAATGTCTTTATTTTCAGCATTTTAGAACACAGATCAATATCATGAATTTGAACATGATGAAATGAAGTTCTAGTTGCACATGCCATGCAACATGGTTATGGAAAAGAATTTAATAAAAAATGCATTTCACGATATTGTCATCATGAAATTAGCATCAAACATTTACAAGTAACATTGACTGATTTATCATAAATCAGAATGAAATTTAAAATGTGCTTACCTCTACAGAAAATCGAGTTATTTCCCAATCACCAGGAAACGGGAATTCAGTGGGCGTGACCTCGGGTATATAAAAGTGGTGACGCTGTGACCCGTAGAGAACCTCAGCATACATAAACAGACACATATGATAAGAATTCGGTGTTGAGGGTATTTATCTGACCTTGCTTTACCAATTGTATTAATGTACAGGAAGAACAGGGGTATAAACATTACCTCTGTATAAAAATTATATAATTTTGTTTTAATAAAATCACTTCCTTAACCAAATTTGGGTTCTTGACAGGGACAAATTCCTTTGAAACCCTTTTCCTCAATATAAAAGAACTGATTGTAATTTTCATTTTAAATGCATTATAATTTTTTTTCAATGAAATATACATTTTTAATCTAAACAGAAAGACCTTTATATATATCTGGAGTTTAATTTTTTAAGAATAATCACAAATAAACACAAGTAGAAAATTATGAATCACGTTTTCCTTTTCTTTAAAACAAAACTTCTAACTTAATATTTTTAGAGGGATATTTCTATATCATTGTGTATTACCACGTCTCTTAGAACTGCCATATGTTCTTGCTATATAGCCAGTTAGTCTACTCATTGAAATATTTGCGTCATGAAAGCGCTTAATAGAGGCGCGCTTTACTAAGAAGGGAAGCTGGTCATTTCAACAATGTTAAAGAGACGCTTGCTCTGAATTTTGCATGCTTTGTAGCAAAAATAATCGAACATCCACCAATACGCAAAAATAGATCTGCAGCTAAAACTCAAAATGTAAGAGAAGTATATTTCACATTTTTTAAATCTTGTTCAGTTTGTGCATGTGACATGACATTGATTTTTCATTGTTGTCTGTTCTAAAAAAAACCTGCAAAATGGTTTGTTTACCTCGGAATATTTCACGTCATCAATTATGTTGCACACTACAAAGGGAGCCCATTGTTTTCACCAACATACTGTCAGAAATGGCACTTATTTTGAAACCAAAATATAGACCAATTTGGTTTTGAAAATCAATAATCGATAATCGCGATAATAACCCACCCGAATTTTCTCTCAAGGAAGAATTTCTTGGGGACGTCTAAGCAACGACACGTCAGATCGTCACGTGTAATAGGTCGGCACAGGATTGCTCCCACTTCGGTCTTTATATAAAAGAAACCTCAACCCAAGCCTTTTCTTTCCATTTCTTGAACCTGAAAAATCAGACCAGTAATTTAATCAGGTTTATACAAGTTACCTGTATTATTTAAGCTTAATTCAGAATAGCTTGATTTAGCTGCTTTATCACACCTTTTTGTTAAAGTTAAAAATGTTACTTTTTCATAATGTACGAAAAGATGTACATTGGTGCAATGATGGTATTCAACTTTGAATAAGTACATGTGCATGATGCATGTGTAACAGAAGAGGAGAAAAATGCAGCAGACCAGATGGGGATTCGAACCCGGGCCCCCTGAACCTCTAGTCAGGTGCTCTACTGACTAAGTTATCTGGGCACTGGCAATTAAACTAGGCTGGCAGCCAAATACTCACCCCTTAAAGACAGTCAGAAACTCCCTAGAATTACAACTCACAAATAATTGCGAGTATATTTTTATATATATATATATAAATCGCAATTTCAAAATACAACTTACAATTTTAAATGAAAGCTTTTTGAAAATAAACCTCTATCTATCCATCTTTTAAAAAACTTTTTAATTGTTGACATGATCATCAAAGATTTCACATGCTCATTCATTCCAATATTGGGGATATAAGAAGTAACTAAGAGAGAAAGAGTAAAACGGGACTGAAATTTACTTCGAAAAAGTCAGCTCGCAAATTTTTGTGCATAACAAAATTTTTAACTTGCCAATCTGATATTTTAACTGATTAACTCGCATTTCGCAAGTTGTATATAGTAAATTTTGAACCCTGCTTAAAGGTCTTTGGCCCCCCAAAAATCCCAACCCAAGTTCACCCCTGGCAGGCCTCTCATCTGTCAGTTCCAGGGTATGGCACAGCACTAAAATCCAAATGTAAAGGGAGAGGACCAGACAGGGATTTGAACCCGGGCCCCCTGAATCTCCAGTCAGGTGCTCTACCGACTGAGCTATCTGTCAACCAGCGATCGAACCCAGCTGACTGCCACACATGTAAAAATTGATCTCCTTGAGATATTTTGTCCTTAAACTTTTATACATGAATTGATTTGTCATATTAAGGTTAAAATTTGTATACAATTTTATATACCTAGTCTTTTAATATTATTTAAACATCAAGGAAAATTTATGATTTCTTTATGTTTTAGAGCTTTTTTTTGCCTATTATATCATAAAATAAAACCATGTCATAATAAATGACTTGAAGCCATTTTTCTGCTGCCATTATGAGGATGAAAAATAATTTTTGTAATTGTAAATTTTTAGTTTTTAGCACTGAATGTTCTTTGTACAAAAGTGGAAAAACCTTTTTATTTGTATCAAATTTTACCTCATATCACAGTATGAAGTTCCTGTATTTATAGTGTTTTCCCTTTAATGTAACCCAACTATTAATCATGTGTGAAAAATATCCAGGAGTTTCACAACCTAGGAACCTCCTTTATCTAGTGAATATTAATTGATGTGAACCAATCATTTTTTTTCATAGCATTTTTAGAAAAACATTTCCTTGGTCTTGAAAATTAATTGATGCAGATTGATTTCAAACAGTTGTTTCGAAACTAAAAGAGGTGACAAATAATTTTTGGTTTACAGTAGTCAGTATCTCAAAGTAAAGGAAGAGATCAATTGTAATAGGCTTTGCATTTAGATTTACAAGGCTCTATACACCTTACAATTACATTGTATTAATATAAAATTTTGATTTCAAAGTGTGTTTGATTGTATTAAGAAGCAGAACTACACAAAAGCAAGTTTTTTCTCTAAGTTGATTCTAGTACAATTGTAGTAAAGGGAAGTACTGTAAACCAACTTTTATTCGCGACGACTTTATTTTGCGATTTACCAGGGATAAACTCGATCCCGACGATTGATTTTCACTATCAAGCCTTTTTTAATCTGTTGTTAGTAGACACATACACTTTCAGGACCGGTTCGCGGCGAGAAAAATTCGCGATGGCGAGGCTCTCGCGAACTTCGCGAAAATTTCTCGCACGCGAATAAAAGTTGGTTTACAGTAACTCAAGATCGATAAAATTCCTGCATAAGGAATGACTACAGTGAAGTCGCCAATTCCGGGTCACGTCAGGGTGTTTCGTTGATATTTTGCAAATCTGTTCAATTTATATTTTATGCAATATATGTATTGAAAGAACAAATACATGTAGTAAGTCATCCAAACACCTTTTCATTTTCAAAGTAGCTACACAAGAACAATATTTACAGGGGTATTTCAGCAAGGCCTAGCTTCTCCAGTTACAAATCATTTTCTCCATATCCGGGTCATGTGACTTCACGGTCATGTAATATTCATGGAACGTGTCGGAACTCGATTTTTATGATGTTGAAACATAAAACAATTCATGCAGCTTGGGAAAAAAGTAAAACAACCACAGAAATATGTTTAAATTATTTTTAAAACAATTACAACAAAACAAATTGCAGCATGCAGAATTAAAAAAAAGAAATTAGGAATAAAAATGGTACAATTCAATTCATTTATTTAAAATATGCATTTGAAGGGTAATCTTGATTTTAATTTTTAGAAAAAATATTTTCCAATTAGAATACTTTTGATAATCAAGGTAAATACATGGTTGTCGATTGGTTTTGTACATAGAATTTTGACATGTTCATGCCACGAGATTGCGTGACCTGCAATTGGAGAAACTACTACAGTTTGATTTAATAATCATTATAATTTTATTTGACCAGCGATCATTATGATTGATTTCTGAGTTAAAGCTAAATGCATTTACCATAATTTTGAGCTCTTATCATTTATCTAGAACTTTTATATCAGCCTTTCTGCAGCAAACAAAAACAAAAGTAGCCCGTCACTGCAGCAGAAACATCCAAGTCTTTAATGAGTGCTTTTCAGAATTTCGATAGTCGGATGCTCTCTTAAAGCTGATATTCAAAATTTTGTAATTAATTACAGACAGAAAGACAAGTTCTTCATGACCAGTGTATCCATTAAGTTTTTTGCACTTAAATTTTAACTATATGGCATAAAATACACACGAATGACTGGAATTGGAGACGACCTGGAATTGGCGACTCCACTGTAATCCTGACTCATTTTTGTAGTTTTTAAAACTTGAATAAAACTTGTGTCATTACAGGTGAAGGCAAACCATTCAGTCTACTACTTGACTACATCAGTAGAGGGGAGATCACAGGCCAAGATGGATGCCCAGGAAAAAGAGGCTTCAAGGGCTAAAGAGAGTGAAAATGGTGAACCCAGTGTAACACAGGCCATTCCTGATAAACAGACAAAACTCCGCAGTATTCCAGCTGTCGTTGTAAGGAATGAAAACAATGACATCATAGAGCAAATGGATGAGCCCAGTGTGGATTTCTCACAGACAGTAAGAAGGAACCTGAAATCCAAACTCATCCAGAGAGCCAACAGTCCTGTGAAGGAGCAGACAGACAAAATCCAGGAGACTCTGTCTGAGAATTCTGAGTCGGGGAGTGAGGAGGGATTGTCTGATTCCAGTGACACTGAGAGAGAGACAGCAGCTACAGGGCTTGGGAGGGTGGGAGAAGAGGCTGTCTCCACAACCGCTAATACCCAAGTGGATGAAGAGGAACCTGCTGCAGGTACAGATCAAATGGCAGATGAAGAAGCAGACAAAAGACATGGTGTTGAAGATCAAGCACCAGCTGTAGAAAAAGAAAGGGAAGCTAATGTAGAGGATGCAAAAGAACCTGTTTTAATGGAAAAGTCAATGGAAAATCAAACAGAAAAGGATGTTATCAATAGGGAGGAAGAGGAAAAGCAGAGGGATGAAACTGAAGTTAGTACAAGGACTGAAGATGGTGAAGAGAGGACAAAAGAAATTGAAAAACAAACAGAAAATTCATTGGAGGAAAATAAAGCAGAAAAAGTGGGAACAGTTGAGAAAGAGAATGCAGAAAAAGATGTTTCCACTCCAAAAGATAACTTAATGAAAGACAGTGCAATTGAAAAAGAAAATACAGAAAATGTTGATGGGAAAAATGTAATGGAACAAGATGTGACAAACCTTAATATAAATACAGTTGATATGGTTGAGAAGGAGAATTTGGTGGAAAAGACTGATGAAATTAAAGACAAATGTGGAGAAAATAATAAAAATGCTGACCAACCAACCATAACAGATGCTGAGACAAAAGATAACAGTGAGGAAGCTGCAAAAAGTACAGAATGCTTAAGAAAAGGAGAAAATGAAGTTGACAAACCCTTAAACACAGGTGATTTTTCTCAGTTCAATCTGACCCAGCCCTCTACAACAGTATCTCCCACTAGTGCCTCTACAGCTCCCCCTCCTCCACTGATGATCCCAGCTCTTGGGGTGGCTGTTAATCCAGCCAGTATTCCTTTGATGGGCCAATTCCCAAGAAATAATGCAGATCTTAACACTGTAGCCATGCAGCAGTTTCAGCAATTCAATGTCCGCCCTTCTGTGGCAAGCTCAAGTACTCCACTGACTCAGGTTGTGTACACTCCAGGAATAGGCCCTGTTTACCCTGCGGGTATGAATATTCAGACATCGCCAAACAGATTTCCTGTGGCAAACCAAACTGTGAATGTCATCCATACAGGTCAGTTACCACAAGGCAATCACAGATTTATCACAGGAGTTCCTCTTGGTATTGTGCCTTTAGTACAAAGTACCAACATTAGACCAGTGCTCCATCCACAAGTACCAAGTGTTATACAACCAGGGACACAGGAAACCCATATCACAAGTGTTCCAGCACTTATTCAGGCATCGGCAATTCAACCATCTATGCAGGCATCATCTCAGCCTGCAACTCATGTAACTGGTCAGCAAGCTGTTACCAACCACCCTCCACAATTTCCAGCTTCACAAATCCCAGCATTTTCACCTTCAACCCAGATGCAAACTAATACTGGTGCTATGCAACCACAAACAAACATCACTGTAGGACAACACTTCGTATCCACCACAACTGTAGCACCAAATATTTTATTAGCCAAACAAGCTCAACTTAAGCAGGTTGATGCCCCAACAAATCCAGTACAACAGAGATCTCAGATAACTGTCTCAAGCCCTCAACCTAGACCAGAAGGGACAAAGCCAGACACTGGTCCAGTGCAGCAGAAGGCAGATGCATCCACTTATGTTGATGATGATTCCATTGACATTTCCCTTGTAAATAAAGTGAAAATGTTTTATTTTCAATGTGATAAGTGTACTTTTGTTACAAAATCTGCTCAAAATTTCCGAAGGCACTACATGCTTCATTTGAACTATAAACCCTATGTGTGCTCTAACTGTGGATTCCCTTCCTGCAACAAATATGGCTTCTCAAGCCACCTGAGGAATCACCAGGAATGTGCTGGACAACACTTTGTCTACAAGAAAGATAGTGAAGCTGAAAGACAGTTGGAAAGAAATGTAATTGCATGTAAAAATCACAAATGGGTGTCTGACGAAGAAAGTGATAAATCCTCAAAGGAACTTTTTGGTGATCAAAGGAGATTTCGTTTTACTACAAAAAGATCTGATCCAGTCAGTCCTGTTGCAGTTTCAGTAATTTCTGGTGAGAGCACTGATGATTCTACACCTGATGTTCAGGTGGGAGTGGTGAAGAAAACATATTCAGGAAAGAAGAAAATCAGAGACATCCTTGGAGAGATGGAGAGTAAAACTAAAAGCTCACCCCAATCCACTAATCCAGAGGATACATCAAGTCCTTCCACCAAGGAGAACACTGGGGAAACAAAGAATAACTTTGAAAATTCTGAGTCAAAAGGTGATAATTTATCAAAGAAGAATGTTGATGCAAGTCTTTCGAAAAGAGAAGGAATTTCCTCTGCTCAGTGCAATGAGGAAATGTCCATTGATGCATCTAAAAATTTTCAGGAGAAAGAATATGATTCTGATGCAATGAGTGACGTTATAGAACCTTTGCCTGCAACCAAGATCAACTCCAAAACCAGTGTAAGTGGACGAAACCACTCAAAATATTCAAGAAAGTCAAAAAGCACGCAGCAGAAAAAACAATACAAAAATATGAAATCTTCCTTCCTGCACAAAAACCTAAGAAAAGCCAAAAGTTTCAGTTTTCATAAAAGAAAAAAGAAATTTGCACGCAGGAAAAAACAAACGGATAGAGTCCAGAATTATGAAATTGTTGATGAAAGCAACATACTGGATCTTCCGCGAGTACGGAAGTTTAAAACCACATTTGATCCTAGTCCAGACCTCTATAGACGAAGAAAGAAAGGACTTTTAATGGAAGAAGAATTTTTTAAGCCATCAAAACCAAGCATTCCAACCAAATCAGACTCAAAAGCATCAGCACTGTACTACAGATGTCCCTACTGTGGTCAGTCTGCAGACAGTGCTTTGGGAATTAAACGGCATGCCTTCTGGGTCCACAACATGTGTGAATATACCTGTAATCTTTGTCTTTTCATGTCCATGTCAAAACAGGAATGCCTGAAACATTGCTACGCAGATCACCCTGGTACCTCTCCCGGCATCAAAAGATCATTCTGCAAAACTATGGAAGTGGAGGAGGTTGTTGATGATGGAGAGACCCAAAACAAGGAGGAGGACGAGGAGAACAGCCAATCAGAAGATCAGATGGAAGGCAGTGAAAAAGAGGCTGATGAGAAAGAGGCTGAGGAGAGGGTTCAGCCCTCAGTCAAAGGATCGCAGGACTTCAGATGTGTCAAATGTGATATGAAGTTCACCCGGAAAGGAATTCAAATGCATCTCTTACGCATACACAAGGTATTCATGTATAAGTGTCCATACTGTACATTTATCAACAAAAATCAAGAGGATATATCGGAGCATTGCAACACGGAGCACAATGTAAAAATTATAAAAGCAGTACGTGTTACATACAACCTTAATCTTGGACATGAACTGGTGGAATTTCTCTCGAAGGATAAAAAAGAAGTGAAGAAGAATAATTTTTCAAAAGCCCTTACATTTCAAAAAAGATTGCAAAAGAAAGTGAAGAGGCCACTGAGCTCAAAAGCAACATGTCCTTTGTGTGGATATAGTTCTAACATTATTGGTGTCCAGCGGCATTTGTCAATGAAACATAAACTAAAGAAATTACAATGTGGGCGTTGTGGCCATGTGACATACAATAAACCTGAGGCAGTGAAACATTCCAAAAAGGCTCACAAAGAGGACACACCATATCTGTTGCGTGCGTTTGCAGATATTGAAACTGTAAAAGCAATGTCCAGAGGTGAACTGAAGAAATGTGGTGCCACAAATATGTTAGAACTGAAAGAACAGGAGGATTCTGATGAAGAGGAAGAGATTAACAAAACAGAGAGTTCACCTAAAGTCCCTATTGCTAATGTTCCTTCACAGACAGATACAAAAGATGAGTGGGTGTCGTGTCCAATCTGCTTTGCTGAGAAGCGGACTTTGAGAGGGATAGAGCTACACATGATGCACTTACACAAGATCTGTAACTGGTCCTGTGGCCGTTGTGGGTTTGCTTCCACAGATAAATATGTGACATTGCAGCATTCCATTGATTTACACCAAGATGAAGACCCTATGATTTCCAGGGCATTGATAAATCTCAACAGATATCTAGCAGAGAGAAACATGGAACTAGACTACAGAACGACAAAGGCCAATTATTTAAATGAAAAGATGGAGAGCCTCAGCAGAGCAGATCCATATAAACCAGACTTTGATGATGACGATGATGAATCTGTAGAAGAAAGTTCTTACCGCAAAAAGATGACAGTTAAAGATCCAGATGAGACGTCTCTTGATTCCAGTGCGGTGGAGTCTTTCAGTCCGAAGAAAGCCTGGAAGAGAAGGTCCTGCAGTCCCAAAGGTTCAGACTACAGCAGTGCAGCCTCAGAAAAGGGCCCTCCAAAGAAGAACTTGAAGGACGTGGCAGCTTTGTCCAGAACTTCAGGGGGTGACTCGGTCGAGTCAGATTCCACAGAGGACAGCTTCGTCACCAAAAAGAGACGGAAGAAGTGCAATCTGGTGGCAAGGTCCTCCCCCAGTCTAGGTGAGTTATCTTTATATTTTTAACAAACTTCAAGACTTAATGACCTTACAAGGGGACGAATTTTCATGGTTTGAGAAAAAAAACTTGGTTTGTGGGGATTTGAAGAATTGTTCATTATTGTTGAGTAGTTATGTAACATTTTACATTTCATGGTGGACATGAATTTGTGGGTCTCTTCATACAGTGTACCTTGAAAATGACAAAAATTTAACCCCAAGGAAAATTTGTGATTTCACTGTATCATCTATTGATCTAGCATGTTTTGTTTCTTCTTGTTTGAGTAAGTTTGCTACATAACATTGCAGCCTATAGAACTATCAATTAAATAAGGTTTGTCCAGTATTTGTATTATTATGATAATTTTTTTCACCATGTTCACATTTTCTACTAAAGTGGCACTGTCAGTGTGATGCAAAAAATACAAAACTCTGTTATGGCGAAAAAGGTGTGATTTTTCTTGTCAGTCTCAAGAGGAGAAAATTGCTTAACTTCTATCTTATTGAACGTGTGCACAGAAAAACTGAAAAAATTATGAACTAATGTCTTAAAAATTGATGTTGGTTGACCAACAATTTTGATACTCTTCTAAAAACATATCCATCACTCTAGCATGCTCTGATTCAACTTTGACTCATAGTTTAGACCTTACTCATAGTGTTCGTAAAACTTTATGATAATCAGCTAATTCAGAGAATCTTTGTCACCCACTGAAGGGAAAAAGAACTGCATGCACAGATATAGTGGGCTGGGATTGAGGGGAGGACACTTTAAGAAGGGTAGACAGGGCCATAGTGAGTTCTGTTAAAAAAATGAATTGCTAAAACTCAAAAGCTTCTTAAGATACCACCCAGAATTAAACTTTTACTCATTGAATGTATGATCATAACCTTTGACCATTTGACCTCAAAATAAATAGGTGTCTTCCTGAGGCCATAGGGAATTGTAGTATAAAATTTCAATGCAAAAGCTGCTTCTAGAGATATCACACAGAAACAAAAGTGTTAAAATATACAGAAATTATTAATTTTATGACCTTTGACCTTTTGACCTCAAAATATATAAGGATCTTCCATAGGCCATAGGGAATTGTTGTGTAAAATTTCATTGCAAAAGCTCAAAATCTTGAGAAATGGCACAGAAACAAAAGTGTTACAAACAGACAGAAATAAAGCTTAGTACACAGATGGATGAACAGTCCGACTACAATTAATATCCCCCACTTCCAGTGAAAGCAAGGGACTCAAATATCTTAAGGACGTCCGATCCTCAGGTTTATAAAATTAGCAGTTAAGTAATCAAAAATACTCATAAAAGTATTTCTGAATCAACAAAGTTATGTAAATTTATCCACAGTATTTCTTTAAAGTTAAAGATTAAAATTAATCATATTATATAGGGAAAATTGTCAAATCTTCAATATTTTTGCAGAAAAAGCAAATTGGAATATCAGCAATGCATTTTCTATTGCAAATTGATCAAGAAATATATTTTAGGTTAAAAAACAATAGGTATCCAGGCATTCAGAGAAACTGTCATGATTTTTATACTTATTTGGTATTTTTTGTCTTCTATTTTCCGTCATGTATTCTATAATACATCGTGTAAAAGGCTTTTTCTATCATTGCAAGACACCATAAATCACTTCTTATTCATATCATACTAGTAAGCATTGGTATCTTAGGCTGAATTCAATAAAATCTTATTTCTCTAAAACCGTATGAATTTTTTCCCTTTTATATCGTACAAATGTCAACTTTTATAAGAAATTTTCTAGGACTTCCAAAAACCTTGACTCTTATAAAGATGAATAAAATGAAAATTGTTGCATGAATAAATTCCATTTTCAAGCTTCATTTTGATCCATTTCAAATTAAATATTAATTTTTGGAGTTATCCTTCCTAGCTGAGGATCGCATATCCTTAAAAGAAAGACTCGATTATGTAACTTTTACATTATCACAATTAAAGTATTTATAAGGGAAATGGAAGGTTGGTTTTTTTTTTTTTAATCAAAGGTTCTTAATGCCCATTTGATGGGAATGAACAGCTGATGAAAGAAGAAATTGCAACCAAAAAAAAAAAAATGGTGTGGTTATTAAAAACACCTTTCCCAGTGTTAGCTCACTCACAGATGAGCTAAAAACACAATTAATTTTACACTTTACAATTCTTATTTTTTTTTTATCATCTTGAACTTGTTGGATTAAATATGTATACTGTCAGGAAAATTAATGATGTAAATTACCTGTTTTCTGTGACAGTCTAGTCTGTGTGAACATTTAACTGTGACTATTATTTCTGAGTCTAACAATGTATCTCCCAGGGGTTGTTTGAGTTTTAATCAGTTGTATTAATGAAACCTGAACAAAAGTTTACAACTGATCTGAACTATCTTTACCTATTGTAACACCTGATAGGCATGCAGAGTTCAGGTGACATTATGTGACATGTGGACAGTAAATGAAAGTGTCTGGAATAGGACAGAGAAAGTTCATGTGATAGGTATAGCAGGGTTGTCAGGAGACTAGTGCATTATAAATAGCATTTGCATTTAGATTTTACTCAAGAAAGTGAACTTAAATAAATTAATGAAGAAATTGCCAAGTTTTGCAACGGTGTAGAAAAAAAATATTCTCACTAAGTAATCATTCTTTTTGGACATTATTTTTAACAAGATATACTGGTATTGAATCATATTTTATTCCATGACCTATATAAACATCCTGCTGAGTAGTGATTATATACTATTGCAGCCCATGGGAATCCTCCAAACAAGGATGTTTATATGATGAAGTGTTAATTCTGCCTATTTCCTTAGTCTATATTTACATCAGTTGTTTATATGTTTATATGTCCTGGTCTTCACACAGTATTGTTTTGTTTTAGGATTCACTCCCTCTTCGTATGTTGTACGGCCCAAGGATATGAACCAACTAAGTCAAGGTTTCAGCTGTGTTTACTGTGTATATGCAGCCCCCCTCCGACATCAAGTGCGCCTGCACTGCTATGACAAGCATACAAACCACCCTGCCTGCCTAATGGAATTCCAAGTCAGCGAGGAGGAAAAATTCTTCCGCAGTGATGGCGCCGACGAAGTTCAGCTGGACGTTCCTGAAGACAACAATGGTGATGTAAAAACCGTGGATGAGGGTAGTTGTGCGAAAAACACTGATGAATCTGTCAGTGAGACTGAAAGAAATGGAGTCAGTGATATGGATTCATCAAAGACAGATGGAGGCGGGAATGGACAGGTGAAGCGAAGTGACAGTTTAACAAGTGGAGGAGAAACTGATACAGATGAACTTCACTCCTCAGAAATCATAGATAATGGCAGCAACAGATTCCAACGAGGAAGGAAGAGGAAAATGAAATTTGATAACCCACTAAAAACTCTGGTGCACAAACTGAATTCCACACAGATTAATCTGGAGGACACGTTTCACGGCAGTCTGGACGATGTGGACTCGTTTCTAAACAAGTACGGAGTTAGAACTCTGAATATGGACATGTTAACGCAGCAGCAGTTTTCTGACTTTATTGAGCGATTTGGGAGCAATCTACAACCAGTCTAATGTGATTTTGTAACTTTGTTCTTTTTTTAGTCATTTTGTTTTTTGAGGTCGATCATTACGCAACACCATTGAATGAAGATATCATTTATGCATGCTTTATTTATGTATTTTCCCACTGCTCATAGGAATGAAACAAAGTTGGGGTTTTTTTCTGCAACATATGCACACTAGTGGCACCATGTGTCATATAAATATTAACTGTATCGGATTCAAAAATACCTGGTACACAGTTAACAAAGACATAGATTTTTGATACAAGAAGTTAATGATATAAGTTCATACTTTGTCTATTAATACTAGTAATTTATTAACAGATTTTACAGATTTATTTGCATACTAATTAAAGAGAGACAATTAAAATCCTTATTTTCATACACAAAGAGATGAACCCAGAACTTACACAATGTGGTTGATAGATAGATATATTTTTACAAGTATGAACCATCCTTTTTATTTTTATCGCACAAGTCCTTAAAAGATATTTTTATGCTCTTTGATTAAAAATGCAATTAAAACCATTTGAATTTGAGTACATCCTTAAATCACAATTAAAAGTACTTTGTGGCGTGCAATATGTACTTCATGAGACGATCTAGGCTTATACAAGGCCACTGAAACACATTTTATAGTAATCCATTTTTCTTCACTATGTGGTGATAAAACGTGTTTTGTGCTGGTGCAGTTCTTGGTTTTCTAAATAAACCATAAATGTTCAGATTTAGTGCCATTTTTTAATTATTTAATTTTGGGGGTTTTGCCATATGATATCTTATTAGGTCCAAAATATGGAAAATGTAAAGAAATAGGTTTTGATAATGCAGTTAAGAAAGAAACAATAGAATTGCTTCACAAAATGGTAAGAATTCTGTTCAAAGTTGTGGATCAACATTTTATAATGTACAGTTTCGGAAAAGAGTTTTCAACTAATTTGATATACTATGGTGTTTTCTTTGCATTTCATGCAAAGCAAAAAAAAAAGTTGTGGTATGTTCCTAGTTTTTCTTTTTATTCATATGATTGAGGGAATATTTTTTTGAGAATTTTGGTGCAGGATGTGTTGGGAGTTTTACACAGTATAAGCCTTTACCATTTTTTATGTATGTTTCTGTCTTTTTTGTTTACTTCATGGCATGAACTGTCCTTATTTACTAGCTTTATTTTGGTTATTGTTGTGCTTTGTATTAATATTTCAGTGCTGCTTAACAGTTACCATAGGCAATATTTTTATTTATAAAGAATATTTACCCTCTTTTCATTTTGTTACATTTAAGAATGTTTTTGTCCTCCTCACCATGAATATGGCCGAGGCATATCGTGTATGTCATGTCTGTTTTCCCTCCTTCTGTCCTTCTGTCACACTTGGCATTCAGCTCAATTTTAATATTTTTTTTCTTTGACCTTTCTTATGACCTAAACTTTTCTTTAATTTCTTTTTAGCTAAGTTTCAAAGTTATTATTCCAGTAATTATTTAAGATATTTTAATCAAAAGGTATGTGTTGATACACATTGAAAAGATGTATTCAACTGCTTAGCCATTTTTGACTAAAATTGACCTTTCTTTTAAATTTGACTTCAGATTTGTGTTTAGCTAACTTTCAAAGAAAGTATTCAAGAAATTTTTTTTATCTTTAAATGCTTATACATGCGGATGAAAGATATCCAATTAAAAAGCATCAGCATTTTTTACTTTATTTTGACTTAAAATTTGTTTTGCTAAATTTTTAAAGAAACTATTCAAATCATATGCTTATACATAATGATGAAATCTACTGGTATTTCATTGCATTTGCTTTTTTTAAAAACTTTTTCTTGGATCTTGACCTAACTTTTCTTCATTTTATATTCAGCTCAGATTCAAAGAAGCTCTGCAAGATATTTTTTATATACTGGTAAGTTTATGCATGGATACATTATTTGGGGAGAATTTACCACCTTTTTTTATCTTAACAATCCCATCTATAATATTCATGTCTAATACAGACATATTTCTAGATTTAAAAGAACTGGAGCTTGAAAAAATTCACTGAAATTGTAGTAAGAATCCAGATAAGGTGTACAATTGTGAAAACATGGATTTGTTGTTGTTGTTGAAGCTGAACAAGAAACATGATTCTGCAGTTTGTTGTTTTCATGTTGTCAGTAAGTTTATACAATGACATCTTTGGTAAAGAACAGAACATAGATCAACATATTCACATGCATTGGTAACAGTATTCAGGTTTTAAAGGTCTAAAAGGTTGAACAAACACTTAATTGTAAACTTCAAGTAAAATTGAATCTCCATTTCATTTTCAAAAATGCATGTCTCATTTACTTCTGTTTTAAACCAGGGACAAATTGTCAATTTATAAAATTCCTTTGATTTAGGGATTCCTAAATATGCATATGTATCGTGTTATCATAATTTTTTTCATAAATCTGGTGTAAATGTCTTAATATCTACAAAAAAATAAAACTGTTAAGAATATTGATGTTTTGATATGTGATTTTTTCATATTAACTATTAACCTGATGTAGAAAAAAATGTGCTGGACCCACTGGGGGCCTCAAGGCGGCCCAAGACCCTGTGCCTACTTTTGGTGCCCCCTCTAACTTAATTCCTAGATCCGCGCCTAGTATACCATCTTTAAAGTCAAAAACGAAGGTTTTTCAAGAAGAATCTACTAGCTATTTTGATTAGATATATGACTTTTTATAATTATATAATTTATGGAAAGAAAAACAAGAGGCTCACAGGCATTATAGGTCACTTGAGCATCATATAATTACTTAAATTTCCAACAATTAAAAATATTTCATGTTTTTATCCAGAGGCCAATGCATTCACAAGTTTGAAAGAAGCACCATTGCCCATCATAACTATACACTTAGCATGCTTAGTTTGGTTACTTAATACTCCTAAGCAGTGTAGGGGAGCAAAAAAATTTATTTCAACTACTATAGTAATCGCATCGTCTCAAGCCACGGTCCGTAGTTCGCATATAGCTCTCCAGAATTGAAGAGGATCGTACATTTTGGCCGTGGACTTAATTTACAAATAATATTAAATAATTAATAATTTATTCAATAAAATCAAATATTTTCCCATAAATATACGTGTATGTAACGACTAAAGTCAAGTTCTTTTTATGGTTCTTTATTTTTAATTAAACATCAAATTGGCAATGAGCTACAAACAAACAAAAATATATACACACATTTCCAATAGATCACACAAACAAAAATAAAATAATTAATCAGTATATGAATTTAAATTCAACTGAACACATACCACCAAAATATGGAGATGCCACACCCGGTCGCTCATACATGAAATATTTTACACTGCGTGTGTGGTCTCTACATTGAAATAAACAATATACCGGTATTTATTATATATACGATAAAAGGATATAATATTAAGTATAATTCAAGTTTAATTCAACACAAGATTAACAACTTTCTTACCGTTACACGCATCACTCTCAAACTCTCTATCTCGAACACGTTCCGTTCATAAACAGGGGCGTCAGCATAGTGAGTATAAATAAATTACTTGACGAACCAGTTTAAATCTTAGAGATTTACTCAACAAAATAATAATTTTATAAATTCAAATCACTGCACCGAAAATTAATTGAAAATAGATAACTAAATTATTATTCAAATAGAATTTTAATAAAGTTTTTAATAACATAATCTCAAAATAAAATTAAATACCTGGCGCAAGGACAGAAACTCTATAAATAGACTGTCGGTTAATAAAGTATGGTGCGCGTTTCGCGTTCTTTCAATATGCGCAAAATCAACCGTTACATTCCTCCCCGCACACTTTTGTTGATGCCCTCATCAACAAGTAGATAAAACTGACTATATACATATAAAAACACGAAGGAATGTTTTTCGTTCAAAGTCTTAATCTATGCCTCTATTTCCTCGTCAGAGTCAGACTCTTCACAAATATTATTTTGCTCGTTTTGGTGCTTTTCTTTCATGTCTAAGAGCTCGTTTCTGTGAAGAACTTTTGTTTCATTACTACCATCTGCTGACTTAACTTCGTAAACATTTTCCTGTAACTTACCTGTGACAATGTAAGGATCTGATTTACACACATCTTGTATCTTATTCCTACCTTGTACATGGTTTTTGATCAGGACCTTTGTTCCTACATCAGTAGAACAAGGAGTGGATTTCCTTTCGTGAAACTCTCGTCGTTTTTCTGCGCTCTTCTCTGTGTTCTTACCTGCAACACTCCAGGCGTACTTAAGATGCTCTTTGTGGGTCTTCAACCAATCGTCTACCTGGTAACTTACATCGTCTTTGTTGGTACCTAACAAGTAATCTACAGGTAATCTTGGTTATCTTCCATAAAGGAGGAAATAATGTGTCAATCCTGTAGTAGAATGAGGTGTAACATCATATACATAAACAAGTTCTGGCAAAAAAACCGTCCATTTTCTTTTTCTCTGCGCATCAAGCGTTCTTAACCTATCATGCATCGTTCGGTTGAATCTCTCGCATTGCGAGTTACCTTCAGGATGATAGGGAGTACTATGTGACTTTTTTATACCATAGAACTTGCATAACTCTTTAACCACCTCACCCTCAAAATTCCTACCTTGGTCACTATGCAAACGACTCGGAATGCCAATTTTTTAGAACCAATTGTAGACGAACTGTTTAGCTACTGTAGATGCTTTTTGATTCTTTGTAGGAATTGCCATGGTAAATTTCGTGAAAACGTCCGTCAAAACGAGAATATTCTCAAAACCATCTGAAGATTTTTCTAACAATGTGAAATCCAAAATGCCTAATGGTTGTTTGGCTATCAAGTTACCTATTGATGGTCTAATTGTTGGAACTGGTGTCTTAGCAATCTTGCATCTTTCACATCTCTCGATCCATTTTAGCACGTCTGCCTGCATTCCTGGCCAGTAACATCTTTTCCTCACAAGTGCAAATGTTCTCTCGCGGCCCTGGTGTCCAGAACAATCATGCAGAGACTCCATTACCTGTGGTCTAAGACATTCTGGTAACACTAAGTGCAAACACTCACCATCCAATCCCTTGCTTGTCATGTACAAGACACCGTTCTTGAACTGTAACAAATGATACTTTCTAAGATATTTTCTCACCTCTCCGTTCTCTTTTGAAATTTGACGTGATGTTGGTTTGTGACCAATCTCCATCCAGTGAAGCACTCTTTTGATCTTTGGATCCTCCACTTGCAGTTTCCGTAAATCGTCTGAAGTGTATTCAGGAAACATAGGAGTTAGTTCTTTGTCCGTTGTAATTGTCTGACAGTCTGTAATAAACTCTCTCAAGGAAACACTTTGAGACAATTCTGCTAAAATTTCCTCAGAATTACTTTCTAAATACCTTCTGCTACGACTATCCGCGTTTTTGTTTGACTTTCCGGATCTATACTTGATATCAAAATTGAACTGTGCCAACTCCGAAGCCCATCTCAGTTCATTGGTTGCTAGCTTTGTTGTTTAGAAATAACTGAGGGGATTGTTGTCAGTGTATACGATAAAACTGCTACCTAACAAATAGTCTCGAAACTTTTCAGTTACCGCCCATTTTAGAGCAAGTAATTCCAATTTCATGGAGCTGTAATTCGACATGTTTCTCTCACCTGGTCTAAGGCTTCTAGATGCATAAGCGATCACGACTCTTCCAGACTCTTGCTGTTGACTCAAAACTGCACCCAATCCATCGAAACTGGCATCTGTTTCTACGATAAATGGAGAGCTGAAGTTTGGAAAACCTAAAACTGGAGTGTTTGTAAGACATGATTTAAGTTTTTCAAAAGCATTGTCACACTCGGAATTCCATTTATGTTTGAACGGAATTTGCCTTCTTCCAATTTTCCTACCTTTGGTCTTTTTGTCTTGTTTAGACAATACAGCATAAAGAGGAGCAGCAATTTGACTAAACCCTTTTATGAATTTTCGATAGTACCCAGCTAGGCCTAAAAAGGAATGTAATTCTTTTTCTGTTTGAGGAGTTTTCCAATCTTTGATTACAGAAATTTTTCTCTGGGTCAACTTTGACACCGTCTTCGCTAACAACATGACCTAAGTATTTGACCTCTCTTTGGAAAAAGTGACATTTTGAAGGTTTTATTTTTAGATTGTGAGATCTTAATCTGTTGGAAACAAATTCAAGCCGTTGTATATGATCATCGAATGATTGAGAAAAGACAAGAATATCATCGAGATACAAAAGAAGAATTTCGAAATTTTTGTCACCTAAACAAGCTTCCATTAACCTTTGAAAAGTACTTGGGCTATTACAAAGACCGAAGGGCATGCGGACAAATTCATACAAACCCAAGGGACCAACTCTGAATGCCGTTTTCTGACGATACTGCTCATCCATCTGTACCTGATAGAAACCTTGTGCTAGATCTTAGGTAGAAAAGAATTTAGCGCCATGAAGTGCATCTAGAGCCTCCTCGATCCTGGGAATTGGAAATGCGTCTTTGATTGTTTTGAGATTTAGTCGCCGATAGTCGACGCAAAGACGTAATGTGCCGTCTTTCTTGCGTACTAATACAACGGCGGCTCCATATGGACTTGTACTGGGTCTAATAATACCTTGTTTCAGAAGAGTTTGAATGTGCAACTTCATTTCCTGGATTTGATAAGGAGGTATACGTCTGTGTGGCAATTTAACAGGAACTTCATCTATGGTAAGTATTTGGTGTTTCACCGTATCAGTAGAACTCAGATCGTCGCTGTTTTTGGAGAAAACGTCCTGATGCTTATTCAGAACTGATACCAACCTTTCTTTCTCGTTATCTGATATGATTCCCCCAACATCTACTTCTACACCATGAAATTGAATAGCTTTTTCTGTGCTTATTACTGCTTTGACATCATCTAGCCTTTCAAAGTTCTCATGAATATTTTCGATGTGTACTTGAATTTCTTGAGTACTTACCTCAATTTCTGCCTGACAGTTGGGCTGGGCAGCGTACTCAACTTTGACGTCATGAAGGATGCCGATCCTGGTCTTTGGATTCAACCAAACATCTTCATCTCCGATGTTTACGGCTCGAACTGGAATCATACCATTCTCTATATCTGCGTAAGTATCTATCACCAAGATGTTTTTCGGTAAAGTACCATTATTGCCATGGACAGTTTGGACCAGACCACTGAAGTTCTTGGACGTCTGACGTGCAGTACCTTAAACAACTTTCATTGAATTTGCAGGAATTTTAATAGGATCTTGACCCGCAACTTTGACAAAACTAGATCTTTGAGAACCTGAAACTGACGTATTCATTTCAAAAATCGACAATGTATTCAATAACCGATCATTCTTTTCAGTGACCGAATATACATTTTGTTCAACTTTTTCCTTTAGAATGTGGAAGAAATTACTTCCGAGTACTCCAGGAACTTGTAACTTTTTCTGCTTACCATATTGGTCTATGGTATCCTTAACCACCAGTAATCCAACATTTGGCAAACGACCATGAGCAGTGTCTATCACTACCTCAATATAACCAATGTATGGTATCGGTAAGTGATTGGCGCCAGACACTTTCATCCATTTCGTAACGTCAATTAATTTAGGTTCAGCTTTCAACAGATCTCGAAAGTAAGTTTCAATGATAGTAGATACTTGTGAACCAGTGTCAATCAGACACGAAATTGGCTTACCTTCAATCTGTACTGTTACGATGGACATTGTCCTATAGCTCTGTCTATGATCCTCTGATCAAATGAGTCTTTTATCCTCTCACTTTCGTCTGTTGGGCGACTCTCTACAACAGACGCTTCGCGTTTAAAGGAAAATTAGAGACAGGTGCCCCTTGTGACTTACCTTTACGTGGAGGATTGTTGTTTTCTAACTGAGTATTACAGTCTTGTACTTTGTGTCCCTTTCCGCCACAACGGAAACATGTTAAGTGGGATTGTTTGACTTTAGGAAATTGTCTTCCTTGCAAAGGTTTGGTTTCAAACTGTGGATTTACTTTTCTCATAACCTCTTCTGATAATTTCTTTAACTCTTTTTGATTTTCATCTATTTGCTTTTGTTGCAACTTAAGGATATCAAGAATTTCTGATAACTGACCATCATCATGTGATTTTGTAACCTTTGTTTTCATACTCTCTTGAATGCTAGTTTCATGTACTGAGCATGACTTACCTAGTGGCTCACTCTTGTAATCTTCAGCCCATCGTTATACCGCTTGTCTAAGTTCACCAAAAGGCATAGATTTCTGCTCGAACGAAAAACGTCTTATCTCTCTTCGGAGAGATGAATCGCGAATGCCTTCAACAAACCGCTCTTTTAACATCTCATCAAAATCGCTTACAGCTTTGTAATCTTTTGCCACGATCTTGTCGAGTAATTTCATTAATGCTAAAGAGTAATTTTGCAACGACTCGCCATGTTTCTGATCTCTTTGATAGAATTGCTGTTGCAATGCGCCCAAAGTTTCTGTACTTGCAAACACATCTTTAATGATATCTAAAATTTTGTCAGATGTATTTCTTTCCATTCTAGGTCTTAATCTTATTTCATCTTTTGCCTGACCACCTAAATTGTCCATCAAAAAATCTATCTTTGCATCTTCATCATCAATAACTTTTAAATGTTGCCTAGCATCATCTAACCATTCTGCTACATCGGGGTCACTCTCTTTCACAGGTCTACCACACAACCTTGCAATCTTATTCTCTCTCGCAACATAGACAGTTTTATTTGGTTTTGGTTCATTTTTATATTTCATTTCTATTTCTTTTAAACTCAAAGCACTTTCAGTTTTCTTCAACCTCTGATGAAGTGTTGCTATTTCACTCTCTAACTGTTCTGATTTTTCTTTTTCAAGTTCAAGAAGTTCTTTGATTTCCCTCTTAGTAGACATATTTGAAAGAGTGGATTAATACACTAATGCACAGATATACTCGTAATTACACAATTCTTATTGAATTGCACAGTTATAAACAGGTGAAGTTTTTTGTCACCTCAATGGGCGTTGTTTGGAACACTCGGATGTCCGTTGCGTTGCCGTTGAACATAAACCAAACTGTCTTTGGCGAATGCACTCGTTAACTGGTAGTTGAACTCGTGACATCAGAAAAATCAATCGAATGGCACTGTAGTCTGTTAAACGTCGACAAAGGCAAAAGGCACTTCAGAATTCCGAAGTTTTCGTCGAGTGTGGGCCTAGAAGTAATTCATTGCCAAAAGATTTTTTTTAATCCTGTCCACGACGCCATTTGTAACGACTAAAGTCAAGTTCTTTTTATGGTTCTTTATTTTTAATTAAACATCAAATTGGCAATGAGCTACAAACAAACAAAAATATATAAACACATTACCAATAGAACACACAAACAAAAATAAAAGAATTAATCAGTATATGAATTTAAATTCAACTGAACACATACCACCAAAATATGGAGATGCCACACCCGGTCGCTCATACATGAAATATTTTACACTGCGTGTGTGGTCTCTACATTGAAATAAACAATATACCGGTATTTATTATATATACGATAAAAGGATATAATATTAAGTATAATTCAAGTTTAATTCAACACAAGATTAACAACTCTCTTACCGTTACATGCATCACTCTCAAACTCTCTATCTCGAACACGTTCCGTTCATAAACAGGGGCGTCAGCATAGTGAGTATAAATAAATTACTTGACGAACCAGTTTAAATCTTAGAGATTTACTCAACAAAATAATAATTTTATAAATTCAAATCACTGCACCGAAAATTAATTAAAAATAGATAACTAAATTATTATTCAGATAGAATTTTAATAAAGTTTTTAATAACATAATCTCAAAATAAAATTAAATAAAATACCTGGCGCAAGGACAGAAACTCTATAAATAGACTGTCGGTTAATAAAGTATGGTGCGCGTTTCGCGTTCTTTCAATATGCGCAAAATCAACCGTTACATGTATATAGAATACGTATATACTGAAAATGAAACACTTCCTCATCATAATTATGTTTGTATTAGTTTTAGCTCACCTGAGCTGAAAGCCGTTAACACAATCAAGATCCCTCGCTCGGCCCTATATAAGCATGTTAAGTATCGAACAAAGTTCTCAATTTGAAACCCTTCACCAATTTATGGTGGCGTCTTTATATGAGTGAAACATTCTCGGAAGGGACGTTAAACAACGCATACATTCGGCATAAGGAAATATATGGTCCATTTCGAACATATTCGATAATGAACAAAATGTACCATATTTGTTGCCATTTTCAGCTGATCGTCCGTAGTTCTTCAAGGATGTCAGTGGAGATCCTGGGTGGACAATTATCAACTAAATCCACGTGTGCTCTTTTCTTTTCGGACGCTTTCTCTTAGCCTCACAACATTTCTTCTTACCTAGTATATGGTTGCTTGCAAACTAGTTAGCCAATAAGAACTTTTGACTTTTGGGGGGCTGAAGAACAAAAATGAATTTGAACTACAATACATATATTGGATTCCAAAACTTCATAAGAATCCTTAAAGTAGAAACAAAGATACATTGCGGGTTCCAGTAAATGTTCAACCAAGCCTCTTTCTTTACTCCTCACTGAAATATTGACAGAAGTGAAGGAAAAACTTCAAGAGTAATGTGCAACAATATATTCAAGATGTGGTGTGAATCAGATGTGGATACTCAAAAATTCCTCAGAACTTTTGACAATTTGAAATCACAAGATTTTACAAAAATCAACAGCTAAAAAAATTACGACTTTTCAACTTTATACACAACCATTCCCCATGATTAAAGTCCAGGCTTTTTGATATCATTGACAGCTGTTTTTTCAATAAAAATGGAACTCTTAAATTTACTTACCTGGTCATTGGTCATGTGGAAAATTTTTTTTGTTAAAACACATTCCGATTGCATACACAAGTACTTTTAAGTTGACATAAAAAAGATGCGTGAGTTTCTGATTGATAATATCTATGTTGTTTTTGTAGACCATGTCTTCCAATAATCTATTGGAATTCGATCCCATGGGTACCAATTGCACTCCGTTATTAGCAGACCTATTTTTGTATATATATGAAGCAGAATTTTTGCAAAATCTTATGCGTGCAAAGAAGAAAACACTTGCTGTTGTCTTCAACTCGACATTTTGATACTGTAAACGTGGAAATTTTGACGATGTGCTAATTTTGACTATATTGACGATTTTCCTTTCCTGGTCAAAATTTACACTCGTCAAACTTCAAATCATATATATAGCGTCACAACAGACATTGACCATTGTACAACTTTACCGCTTAATTTTCTCAGCTTTCCCCTATTAAAATTAGACCAAAATATCTGTTAATTTCCTTTGTAATAAGTTACGAAAACATAGTGATATATACTAGGAGTTATCACACTTTTTAAAAGCCATTGAATCTAAGCTAGTGTATCAAATCCTTTCATGCGTAAATTAGCGTAATTATCACGCCGTGTTTGACACTTCAGGCAACATTGATCGCTTACACTGATGACTGAAAACAAAATATAAAAGGGTAATTTGTGTAATCGAATCTTACACATGTAAAGGGTTTGTACAATCTTACACACTGTAGATGGTCTAACTATAACTCTAGAATTCATATTTTACTTCATGAATTCAAAGTTACGTAACTCTTGATTCAATATTTCGTCAAAATTAACACTCGTCAATTTTCGTAAACAAAAAATCGTCAATTTTTCAACTCGTCAATATAACCACGTTTACAGTATATCGACGACGTATTGTCAATTAACAATGGTAATTTCCATTCCTATGCCGATACGATATATCCTGGTGAGCTTGAGATGCGATGAAAGATACCACAGAGTCTAACACATCTGTTTTATACTTGGATATTTTACTTGAAAAAGACGTTAATTTAATGATAATCTAACAACGAATTTCTATGATAAACATGATGACTGTAACTTTTCTATCGTCAACTTCCCTTACTGATGTAATACCTTCATCACCTGCATACAGAGTTGATTTGATACGCAAGAGAATGCTCTACGCATGAAAAATTGTTAAAACGAGTTAAATTATTGACAAAAAAGTTGGTGAATCAAGAATATCAACAGTCTCGTTTAAAGTCATCATATCGTAAGTTCTATGGTCGATACAATGACTTTGTCAGCAAATACAATTCATCATTGAGTTAAATGCTGACTGAAGTTTATCATACTTATAGTTAGTCCATTATTTATACACAGAATTAACGACAGATTTTCCGTTATTTCCCGATAACGACATTGCGCACACGCGGCGATTGTAACCGGTCGGCAGGGGATGCTCACTCCTCCATGGCACCTGATCCCACCTATAATGTTTTGGAGGTCCGTGTTTGCTCTGCTCCTATTTGTGTACTGTTTTATGGACTTTGATATTGAATACTATTCGTTATCTCCATATCCTTCATTCCATACGCCAAGATGTTCTCACATATTATAACAATGTTTAAAACTACAAATAAATTATCGCATTCAAAAGTTAGCGTTATAACAAGGTGTTGTTGTTGGCATGATCATGAATTAAAGCTATACGTGTACATCATGCATTGTCTTATCGATGTCTTCGCGGTAGGCATCTTCTTGCGCGCTAAAGCCTCTAAATTATAAAGCTATTCTGTTAATTAAGTATAGATACATTTTTGCCCGTCGTTGGCTACTTTATACAATACCATGCGAGCTGAAATTCTCTTAACCTTCCCCTACAAATCGTTCGAGATATTGATTGTATGGTGTTTTACGTCCTTTTCGAGGGTTTTTCACTTTATTATATAGAGACATCACCATGCATATACCAAAGAAGGGCTTCAAATTTAGTCCTTCACTTGTCACTAAGAGCCATTGAGCAGAGGTGGTTCCTACATTTATCGTGCCAATGCCTACCGCGACACGGTGCTTCGATTTTAAGATAATAAATCCGAATGACTTGAAAATGTCGAGCGCTTGGCGAAGGAACAGTTGCTACAAAATGTACCTATTTTTTAGCGACTTAGCTTAGTTGGAGCCATGATTCGACTACACGACCTTCCGATCACTGAGCGAGTGCTCTATACCGGCTGAGCTTCGTTGACGGTCCATCTGTAAAGAATAGCACTCTCAGTGGAGACATTATTCGAACATAAAAGAACCATAAAGAACTTCACACAAATTCTTGATCACTGGCCTTCTCTTTGACCAAAGGTTTGACTAGGGAAGAATCATTATCTTTGTTTTGCATATCTTTTTTGATGAAATTGTGCCGTTTTATAAAGACCAACTAACAACTAAATGTACAACAAACGAAATGATTTCAATTTTTCCATCGTCAACTTCTCTCATTCATGTACATGTAGTAAAATCCCACTATCGCCCAACTTATACAGTACTCCAGACCAATCTTCGAGGTACGATCAGTTTTTAAACAGGCAGGTTACTAACAGATAAGTTGATGTTACAGGGGTTGCAACATCCTCGTTTGCGTCGACATTTCCTATAATTTAAGGGTCGTTATGATTATCTCGTTAAACACATGTTAAAGCAAACATACGGATTTATAACATATTATTGGGTTGTTGTTTGGCAACTTTTTTCATACAAATTTTTAGGCCTTAGATCTTATACAGAATTTGACTACGGGAAATTCCATTAACATGATCAATACAATCATAGGGCTCACGGCGGGTAACAGGGGATGTTTATTCTTTGGTACCTGATCCCAACTCCGGATTTTCCAAAGGTCTGCATCACAGAAATTGCATTGTTTGTACAATTTTTGAGATCAACGACTGTTCGCTATCTTCAACTTTTTCAGTTCACCTTCCTTGACCAACTAATATACTAATATTACGTCAACTCAAACTGAGGTAGATCTTCCCATTAGCTGCTCAAATGTTGCAGGAGAACAACACAAGTCCACGTCCAGCTCCATTAATACCAAAATCTTGTGTACTACTAGTAGCCAGTCAATGCTTGCATTGACTGACCGTGAAGTTGGCAAATTTCTGCATTGACTGACTATGAAGTTGGCAAATGTTTGTATTGACTTACTTTAAGTCGGCTATGGCTGTGTCTCAAATTTGCACGCGTCTGAACCGGAAGCTTAATTAAAACACTAAAAGAAAGATTATGAAGAAAAAGCATTAGATTATCAGTTGTTGAAGTCTTCAATTAAGCAGAGACCATCTAAGTACAGGATGAGAGGTTACATGCCCTTGGCATGCAACAGGTTGGCAGATTGATTGTATATTGTTTAACGTCCCTCTTGAGAATTTTTCACTCATATGGAGACGTCACCGTATGCCGGTGAAGGGCTTCAAATTTAGACCTATACTCGGCACTCAGGGCCATTGAGCAGTGAGGGTTCTATATCGTGCCAGCGCCTACCGTGACACGGGACCTACGTTTTTAAGGTCATATCCGAAAGACCCGTGACTTTCACTTCTGATGCCGAGCGCTTGGCGAAGGAACAGTCGCTACCTATTTTTACGACTTAGGTTTGACGCGGCGCCGGGAACGAGAATCGAACCCGGGCCTCCCGATCACGAAGCGAACGCTCTACCACTAGGCAGGTTGGCAGAAGACAGGTAGCTGTGGGATGGGCAATGCATGTTTTCCAGTCTGTTATCAGCAGCTCATGGTCAAGACATCGTGCTACAGGGTCTCCCAGATAGCAAGACTATGTTGGGCCAACATTGGCAAAAGGTTGTATGGTTGGCGTTGGGGGAACAACGTTGGGCCAACGTTGGACCAATGTCACCATGCCAACCTCCTCGACCATGACAGAATTCCTATGTTTGCCCAACGTTGGTCCAACGTTAGCAACTTCCATTCACTTTACTTCACAAGGAAGGAGGGATGTTGATGTTGGCCCAACGTTGGCCCGATGTTTGTAATACACTCTTAAAGAAAGTGTCTTTTAAAGTTGGTAGTGGTATGTTGGCCCAACGTTGGCCCGATGTTTGTAATACACCCTTAAAGAAAGTGTCTTTTAAAGTTGGTAGTAGTATGTTGGCCCAACGTTGGCCCGATGTTTGTAATACAACCCTAAAGAAAGTGTCTTTTAAAGTTGGTAGTAGTATGTTGACCCAACGTTGGCCCAATGCTTGTAATACACCCTTAAAGAAAGTGTCTTTTAAAATTGGTAGTAGTATGTTGGCCCAACGTTGGCCCGATGTTTGTTATACACCCATAAAGGATGCGTCTTATCAAGTTGACGTATGTTGGCCTAAGGTTGGCCAAATGTTTGTAATACATCCTTAATAAAGTGTTTATCAAACTGGTAGTAGTATGTTGGCCCAACGTTGGCCCAATGTTTGTTATACACCTTTAAAGAAAGTGTCTTATCAAATGGGTAGTAGTATATTGGCCCAATGTTTGTAATACACCCTCAAAAAATGTCTTATCAATTTGGTAGTACATTGTAGTATGTTGCCCGATGTTAGCACGAGTGTTCTTTTGTTTAAGTGTTTCAAAGATGGGATATTTATATTGGGCCAACGCTTGCCCAATTATTATACTGCCAACTAAAGATGGTGTCAATTTTAGCTGCTGAGCTGACATTCTATGTCCATGCTTTTAATTGGATGACTGTTTTTGTTTAGATCTGATATATTCAACATTTTAAATTTTAAATTTTAAAGTGATCACAGCACCAAAGAGTGTTTTATTATATTTTTTGAATTGTGCACATGCATGATTATTTATTTGAAATAAAACACTTGAAATTGTGAATTTTTTCATGAGCGTTGTATTCATGAGAATTTAGAGAAGTCTGAATACGTTCTCAGGTACAGGATGTGAATGAAACTACATATACATAAATCAAAATGACACAGCTTTATAATTAAATTGAAACAAAAGTTAGGCTGTCGCTATCACGTGACCAAACTGTGTAGTGAGCTGTCAGATTCAATTGCTCACAGGTGGTGATAAATGCAGGGCAAGCAAGAAGAAGTGAAATTTAAATTTGTGGATTATACACTTGCTATACAGCTGCATTTAGAAGCGATGTAAGTATATTTATTCTTATTTATTCAGGTTAACTGTTAAAATTGATTCGGAATTCATTCTTGTCATGTTTTTCACACAAGCACTGTAAGTTAAGGTTAAATAACATCTTTTTTAACATTTTTTAAGTAACGTTTCTATCTATCTAATTCTTAACTGTCTATTACAGACACGATTGTAACAAAGAAATTCAGCCAGAGACTGCAAGGAAAACAAATGTTGTGGCGGTACATGTAAATAACAATGAAATCGAAGGTCATGCATAAAGAAGTGTATAAAGTATGAGTCCGTACGACAAAGATCAAGATGAAGAAAACAGGAGGCGACGAAGGGACGGAAAAAGCGCGGGAATACAACAAAAGGACTATAATAAAGGAAGTGAATGAAATCGAAGGTCATGCATAAAGAAGTGTATAAAGTATGAGTCCGTACGACAAAGATCAAGATGAAGAAAACGGGAGGCGACGAAGGGACGGAAAAAGAGCGGGAATTCAACAAAAGGACTGTAATAAAGGAAGTGAGCCCTGATTAAGAACTTTTAATTGATAATTTTTCATAATTTATCTCTGTTGTCTATTTTAAAATTTATTTTTTAAATTATGATTGAATTGATGTATATACAAGCAAATTCAAAGAATTGTGGTCCCCCGCTTTCGGTATCTCTTTGGGTGAGATGGCATTTTAATGTCATTTTGTGTCTAATATGAACGCCCTATCGTAAGTCATCTAATCAGAAATTATCACTGAACTCCAAGGTCAAGGTCAAAGGGTAATGTTCTTGGTATCCAATGAAGATTCTTCTCAAAAGGATTACATATGTGAAGTATGAAAGCCCTAGCCCTTACCATTCAAAAATTATAGTCAAGGTTAAAGTTTTCTCATAAGTACAAAAAATCTCCTTGGTCAAGGTCATAAGGTCAAGGTTGTTGGTATCAAATGAAAGGTCTTGCCACAAAGAATACATGTGAAATATGAAAGTCCTGGCATCTACTGTTCAAAAGTTGTGACCAAGGTCACAGTTTTTGAAAAGTAGGTCAAACTCCAAGGTCAAGGTCCAAGGGGCAAAGGTCTTGGTGTCCATTGAAAGGTCTTCTCACAAGAATTATATATATATGAGGAATGAAAGCCCTAGCCCTTACCATTCAAAAGTTATGGTCAAGGTTATAGTTTTTTCATAAGTACAGAAATCTCCAAGGTCAAGGTCAAAAGGTCAAAGTTGTTGGTATCCAATGAAAGGCCTTGCTACAAAGAATACATGTGTGAAATATGAAAGTCCTAGTACCTACCTTTCAAAAGTTATGGTCAAAGTAAAAGTTTGAAATTTTTGTTTAAAAGTGGGTCAAACTCCAAGGTCAAGGTCAAAATGTCAAATTTGGTGGTACCCAAAGAAAGGTCTTGTCACAAGGAATACACATATGAAATATGAAAGTCATAGCTCCACTGAATCAAAAGTTATGGGCAAGGTTAAAGTTTTTGTGACGGACGGACAGACTGACGGAGAGACGGACGGACGGACGGACGGACGGACAGACGAATGAGATTTAATGTCCCCTCGCTTTCGCGAAAGCGGGGGACAAAAATATTATCACAGTGAATCATTAGTAATGTTTTCATTGAACATGTCCATGTATGCATTATGAATGCAGATTGAAATGTGTATTAATCATTCTAAACAGTCATAAAATAGGTTTATGTAAAGAATCACTTAACCAATTGCAAATGTTTCTATGTAATAACTACGTTGGCCCAACAATTTGCCATCTGACATTGTAAAAAAAGGTCCACATTGGGCCAACCAAGCCAACCAGTTGTTAAGGTTGGCTGTTAGTTGGCATACACTAAAAACTACATTGGCCCAACAATATGCCATCTGACATTTCAACATAGGGCCAACGTTGGGCCAACCTAACCAAACAGTTGTTAAGGTTGGCTGTTAGTTGGCATACACTAATAACTACGTTGGCCCAACAATATGCCATCTGACATTTCAACAAAGGGCCAACGTTGGGCCAACCTAACCAACCAGTTATTAAGGTTGGCTGTTAGTTGTCATACAATTATACCTACGTTGGCCCAACAATATGCCAACATGTTGGACCAACGTTGGGCCGATGAGCAAAATTACCGTGGGCCAACGTAAGGTTACCAACAGTGGGCCAACGTTGGAAAAAAAAATTGGGCCAACGTTGGCCCAACTATGTCTTGCTATCTGGGCTGTTCAGGATGGACCACGATCAGGACTACCAAAGGCAATAACTCAGGACAGATTCATCAGCATAATTGCCTTGAGATATCGTATGGTAACAGCAAATCAGATAAGGTCTCAACTTCAGAGGGGTACTGGTTTGGTAGTGAGGGACCAGACCATCAGGAATCGACTGCAACAATTTCACTTACTCGGCCGATGTTCTCGTGTTATTTCCTGTTAAGGGATCATCACACTAGGCCCCGACGATGGAATCATGCATTATTCTCAGATGAGTCAAGGTTCATTTTGGACTTCGAATTCCTGGGCAGACACAGGAGGGTTTGGCATCGACGTAACGGACGTTTCCCTAACGTTAACGCCATTAGACATGATCGGTATGGGGTTGATCTGTAATGGCAAGAGGAGGCATCACTGCTGCCGGCAGAACAGACTTGCACGTTGTTGCTGGACGTATCACAGGGCAGTACTACTGGGACAACATCTTGGCACCCCATGCTGTGCCGTTTGCACGTCGTTATGGCTGCTGTTTTATTTTTCAAGATGACAATGTCAGATACATGTCATAGGGCCAGGATCGTTACAGATTACTAGTGTCCCCAACAGCAGAATATCACCACATTACCACATCCTGCACCAAGTCCATTCCTTCCCTCATCAAGCATGTCTGAAACTTGCTGAGATAGCGGCTTCTCTAATGTCAACCTGCCAATATCCAAGAACTTGCTGCAGCATTGCAAAAGGAATAGAATAACCTTCCCCAAAATGTCCTTGGATGTCTCGTTAGGAGTATGCAACGCCGAATCCGAGCTCGTCTGGATAACCAAGGAGAGGGGATCTGGTTTACTCGCTACTGACTTTCACAATGTTGGTAAATTTGCTGTGTGTCTGCGAGAGTGTCCACACTTATTCTGGATGTAGACGCCACCACTTGCCGAGGGAGAGCTGCAAATTTTGTCCTATACTCGGCATTCAAGGCCATTGAGCAGAAAGGGATCTGCTCTAGAATCGCAAAGTAAGGAGTTGATCCTTACGTCGCGGGTTCGAATCCCACTGATGGACGTGGAGACTGGTCCTTCGAATGAGACCGTATAAACCGAGGTCCGGTGTCGCAGTAGGTGCTGGCACGAAAAAGATCCCTCCCTGCTCAATGGCTCTGAGTGCCGAGTATTAGACAAAATTTGCAGCTCTCCACCGGCAAGTGGTGGTGTCTCCATACGGGTGGAAAATTCTCGAGAGAGACGTTCAACAATAAACAATTTCTGGAGAATCTGTCCTTTTCAGACTGTATGCATAGAGTTTCGAATAGTTTGACATTTCCTTAATGGTTTTCTGTCATTTGTTTCATGATCATGACAAGGAACACATGGCGGATATGACAGGTCGACAGGGGATGCTCACTCATCTATGTCACCTGATCCCACCTCTGATATTTTTAGGTCCGTATTTGCTCTGAACCTACTTTGTATCGTTTTATGGACTTTTGATCTTGAATACCGTTCTTTACCTCCATATCTTTTAATGCATTCCTGACGTATGATCTGCGTTTCATTGTCCTTGTAAATTAAACATATGGAAGTCAAGAACATTAACTGAAAGTTGCTATAAATACACATCATGTTTGATTTTAAAGATATGATTTACTACTTTGCATCTGAAAAAGAGAATCCAGAGGCCTGTTCAGCAGAGCGAACGTTCGCGAGCGCTCGCCAGAATTCCTTATACCTGTAAAATAGTCATTTTGGCGAGCGCTCGCGAACTTTTGATCAGTTGAACAGGCCTCTGCAATACCCTAATAATACTGACTAATCGTATTGAACGATTGTATACGAGGACGGCATTCGTAATAGGCAACAACACGTGGTCAGTAAAGCCATTGTTGGTTCCTCTGTTTATATGCATTTAGTGTTCTTTTCATTAAAATCAAACATTCATTCGATAAGAAATTTTGTGATCTACATGTAAAACTTTAACACGCTCCATTAAACAAAGTGACATGCTGTAATTAGAATGAAAGTAAATCGCCTGATAGTATGGCTATGAGAATGCTGTAACGTTAGAATTCCACGTTTATTTAACACATAAAATGTTTGCAACTTTCAGCATGGAAATAAATAGAATACGAACGGACAGATTACGCTTCATCTCCGAAATGCATGGAAAAGTTCTTAGAGCCTTTCCGATCTTCTATAGATTGTTTGGTTTTTTTTGTAATTGTATCTTTAGTAACCCACAATGTAATTCAACTCAAACATCTGATCTTTCAGTATAAGGCATATCAATGCCTCATTTGCTAATCTTACGCCAAACAGTATCGTCCCAGTTCCCATGGAAGTATGTTTATCCAAAACCAAATTTTATACATAATGACATTAGAAATGCTAATTGAAGTTTGAATGAATTCAAGAGAAACTGAAGTGCGTTACTCAAGATATATGTAGCGTTGAAAACTGAAACCTATCATCACTTTTCTGTTTATCATGTATCCACGTGCTAGTCACTTCGTAGTCATATTTCCGTGAATCATTTACCTTATCTCATTCAAGTCTCTCTATATCTCGCCAGCTACTGTCAGTGCTACTGTGAACTCCTCGGATTTTATTTATTGCAGAATATCGAAAAAAATTAAAGGTTCCGAACACATTAGTAGGGTTGTACTTTGCTTTTCAATAGCAATATAGAGTAATCAAATGTATGTTATCGCAGTAGATATAACTTTTTAAGCCTACGTATTTGGAAACCTTCAAAAATTTAATATAATCAATACTTATCCCCAACCTCCGCCTTCAATTGTGATAAAGAAGATAATAAAAATTGTGATTTTACCCCCCTCTCCTATTCAAATAATGGGAAGTCTTTCGAAAATAATCAGGAAACAATATTTTACAGTAGCTACTGCTTGTATCTAAAACAGTCTAAAGCAATTTCCCGTTTACTGCCAATTTTATTTATAAAACTGGTTCGACCTTATCCTACTCCGAGTACTCTGTTTTAGGTCGAGTAGTATCGAGAGATACCAGAGTAGATATAACTTCTGAATATAGTTAAACCTACACCACGTTTATACATTTCATTATCGATAACATTAGTGTTTAATTTAGAATGAGGATCTGCAAAGTTTCAACAACAACAACAACGAGAGGCCCATGGGCCACATCGCTACCTTAGTAACTTTGGTGATGCAGATCTTAACCAGATTCCTCCTCTTGCTATACCTATCATGCCCAACAACCCCCTTCCCTTTTTTATTTTAAAACCTCAGAATCTACACTACCCAAGGATGCTTCCACATAAGTTTCAGTGTTCCTGGCCCAGTGGTTCTTGAGAAGAAGATTTTTAAAGATTTGTTCTATATATTTCTATGTAAAACTGGGATTCCCTATTGTGGCCCTGCCCTACCCCCGGGGGTCATGAATTTAACAATTTAATATCTACACTACCCAAGGATGCTTCCACATAAGTTTCAGCTTTCCTGGCCAAGTGGTTATTGAGAAGAAGATTTTTAAAGATTTGTTCTATATATTTCTATGTAAAACTCGGATTCCCTATTGTGGCCCTGCCCTACCCCCGGGGGTCATAATTTTGACAATTTAATATCTACTCTACCCAAGGATGCTAGCTTTCCTGGCCCAGTGGTTCTTGAGAAGAAGATTTTTAAAGATTTGTTCTACATATTTCTATGTAAAACTTGATTCCCTATTGTGGCCCCGCCCTACCCCCGTGGGTCATGATTTTAACAATTTAATATCTACACTACCCAAGGATGCTTCCACATAAGTTTCAGCTTTCCTGGCCCTGTGGTTCTTGAGAAGATTTTTTTGTAACCCCACCCTATTTTTGTTTTTTCTTGATTATTTCCCCTTGTACGGGGACTCGGCCCTTCATTTTTACAATTTAAACTCCCCTTCACCCAAGGATGCTTTGTACCAAGTTTGGTTAAATTGGCCCATTGGTTCTTGAGAAGAAGTCGAAAATGTGAAAAGTTTACAAACGGACGGACGGACAGACGGACGGACGACGGACAAAATGTGATCAGAAAAGCTCACTTGAGCCTTCGGCTCAGGTGAGCTAAAAAGCGGAAAACTAAAAGGAAAAACACATAAATCATCTTTTTAAATGATTTACTGATAATGCAATAAATCAAGATACGTACATTCAGTATAAGAACATAATTACGAAATCCTCTGGAATTCATGCAACCAGTCCACATTGTATACAAACAGTGATTTACTATTGATGTGCAGCAAAGAAATGGACATAAATCCATGCAACTTATAGCTCTATAACTGATTCTTAATCTACAAGATGTACAACTGCAATGAAAAAAGAGAATTATCATTAGCTTTTTGTGATTTCTTGATCAAAATTCATAAAGCAGAGCTTGAGAAATTAGGAATTGATACAGTAACTATATACATACGTAAAATGCCTCAACACTACAAGTACTAATCACAATTATAAAACATGTTGCTTATAAAATGTATGTATCTCTATACATCACAAAGTCTCTACACAATAAAAAAATTTATTTTTCAAGCATTTAGTAATTTGAGATTAATTAATACTAGTATACTTAGAATAGTAAATCATGCTGGGGTTTATCAATTGCTCATTTCATGACCTTGGTGTAACCAACAAGAAGCAGGTTTCCTTATCACAATATTTAGGCACTAACAAATTTTCATAGAATAAAATGCACATATAAATCAAAACTTAAAATAAACATGATTTGCAGGAATATGGAATTCTCAGTAATACCGGTAGTTCTTCATAACACTAACCCATATATTGTTCTTTCATATAATATCTGTATCAAAATAAAACGACACTGTGAGCAACTGTACAAAATCCATGATACAACATCGATATTTTCAAGAAATATATGACAATACTTAATCATCACTCAAATCTTCATAAGAAATATCATCAGCAACATCTAATTCACAGTCACTAACATCATCATATTTCTGATTTTCTTCAATTTTGATTTCACCACTTGCTATCATCGTTTCCAAATCACCAGACTCATCTAATTTAGCGTTTCCATTATCCTCATCACACTCTGGTTCTTTCTTCATCCTTTTAGCTGGGGGTGCATTTTCCTCATCATTTTCTTCATTTTCTAACCCTAATGTTTTTGACACGGCATGAAACTTTTCATCCGGGATGTAATTTAGGTCAATCACACAAACAGAAAAATCATTCAGAAGTTTTTCAAACTCCTCTGGATTCATAGCAAAAATATCTGTGAGTTTGACTTTAGGTTCCATATTTACTAACATAGCTTTAGTTTCCATTTCTTGGCTATTGAGACAACTACTATCGCTCTCTTTGACAACATCTATTTCTTTTCCTGGATGTGATCTCTTTATATGATTTGTTATTGCACTGGCAGTATACTGGGAAAATGTGCAATAAGGACAAGAAAAAGGCCGTGTGGCAAAATGATAATCCACATGTGCATTGAAATCCTCATCATCTACTGCTAAGTATGAGCAGTAGCCACATTTTAATCTTGATTCTATCTGAGTCCCAGGAACAAGATACTTAAACCCATCATGAGTTGCCAAATGTTGCCGATAGTGATAAAGGCCACTTGCTCGGTGATCACAAAAGCTACAGTTGTACATCAGCTTTCCTGTGTCTTTGAACTTCCCTGAAAGGAAAAAGAACTTTTCATATATATGCTTCAACTAAAATGTTCTTCCATCAATTAGATCACTAAATATTAAAGACACCTTATTTTCGCAAGATTGCCAGCAACTCTTTTTCACAAAAAATGAAATTTTTTGTGAGCAAACTGTCTCCAGTAATTATGCAAAAAAATAAATTCCTAGCAAATAAAAGATGATTTACAGTAACTACTATGTAGCATAATTTACCTGCACCACCACTACCATCCTCATCTCTTTCTTTCCTCTTCCGCGAGTTTGTTGGTTGGGCTTCTTTGATACCTTGTGATGATCTGTCACATTTCATTTTCAATTTTTTAGTTTGTTCCTTCATTCTAGTCTTAGCTACAGATGCAATTTTTTCATAATTTCTAAACTTAAAATTTCCCATCCTTTGTCTTAAATCCACCACATGAACTGATTTGCCTGGATGTAGTTTTACTATGTGATTTGCAATCTTTGATCTGTAAATACAAGTTTAAATTTTCATTACAAAAAAGCAAAAATAGATATTTTTTTGACAAATGAAAATAATAATTTATGCCCCCTCCCAAAAATACTACAGTAGAACTCACCTGGGATAGCACTGAAAATCACAGTATGGACATTTGAAGACATGAGGAACATGGTGATAAAAATGGGTAACAATAGTCTTGTTAACAGTACTCTGGTATGGACATATGCTACACTTGTAAATAGTCTTCTGTCTTCGGTTGTCAAATTCCACCTTGTAATTATGACAAGGGCTGAACATGTGTTTTAAGTCTCCTCTTGGTTCATCGTCTTCATCTGAAGACTCTTCCTCCTCACCTTCTTCATCACCCTCTTCTTCTTCTTCCATATCTTCCTCTTGGTTCTCCAATACTTCCTTCTTAATTTTCAGCTTTGGAATTGGTTGTGATGATGTAGATTCTCCTTTTTTGGACATTGAGGTATTCATTTTTGTTTTCCTTGTCAATGTTTGATATCTGTTTAAATCTAACAAGTTTGTTATCTCTTTTTCAACCTTCTCATTTTTGCGGAATGTATATTCCGTGGTATCTTTATCAGGGTGGATTTTGCTAAGGTGCACTCTGATATTCTTTGACATTTTGCATTTCATGTCACAATGGTTACACTGATATGGATTGTAATTGTAATGGGTGTACATATGTTTTCTTAACGGGCCCCTCTCTGATATTTTTCCACATTTTGGACATCTATACAAAATGCATGGACGTTTATCCAATCCTTTTTCCTGAATAGCCTTTTGAGATATTGCCTTCAACTTCAAATCTTGAACCTTTGTATGGCTGTGAAAGAGACGTGCATGGCGAAACAACAGGGAAGGTAGATGTGCTGCATACTCCTCACATTCACCACATAAAAGTTTGTTTTCTTTGTGTTGGTTCACAAAGTGGTCTCTGAATGCTCTGAGGTCATAAAAATGTTCATTACAAACTGGACAATTCATACTCTGTTGTTCGTTTTCTTCACTCCACATTTTCATTTCACTTGACAAAGGTTTAGAAATTGGTGATTTGCTCAATGTTTTAACTCTTAAATGGAAGCGACCTTTCTTCTTCGTAGTCTCTTCATCGTCCTTCTTGGTTGATTTTGGCAAGTTTTCATTTTCATTGGAAAACACAGTTAAAATTTTCCCACTTAAAGGTAAATCAGTAAGTGTTGCTGCTTTGTGTGAGTTTTTCACATGCTCTGCAATGTTGTCTTCATTTATACTGGTAAAATCGCACTCAGAACATCCTTTGAGAGGAGTGAAACATTTTGCATTAATGTGTTTAGATAAACTAGATTTCCGTTCTGACATGAATCCACACTCTTGGCATTGGTAGGATACTGGCTGTGGGGGTGTCCAAATTACTTTCTCCTTTGGTTTCTTTTCATCAGGAATGCAAGATTTCTTTGGTGAATTGCTAGTTTCTGTGTATATCTTAAAACGAATTCTCTCTCCAGGATGACAATTCTGCATGTGATTTTTCACATTTCGACTACATTTTGCTCTAAATGAACATACTGGACATCCAAATTTTTTGAACAAGGCATGTGTATATGTATGACGCACACAGTTAGCTCTTGCATTTGTTGTGTAACTGCAGTTTGAGCATTTCCATGAATCTCCCTTTTTTATGACTGTTGCTATGGCCTCTTCGGATTCTTTTTCCTTCACTGTCTCTTCATTTGCTAGTTCCTCTGTATTTTGAATTTTCTTAATTTCTTGTTCTTGTTTCAAGACAGTTACTGGCATCGTATGTTTTCTAATCTTGCCATTAAGAGCACACAAAACAGGTTTTGCATCTCCATTGAGCTTATGATTTTCTTTTATATGGTCTTTTATCACCTTTTCCTTGTCACTTTTAAATTTTCTGGTTTTACAAACTGAACACCTCCATATAGGTCTCTTGCACTTGGTTTCACGGATATGTTTATAAATTTTTCCTTTTCCTTTAAATGTAAGCTTACAAAGCAAACATTTGTAAACTGATCTAAATCCTACCACAACTTTTTTCCCTTTTCTGTCATTGCTCTCCATTGCCTTGGTATCAGCCTCAGATTTGATTTCTACTTTGATATCTTTCTCTTCTTCATCCTGCCCTGAAGTAACTTTTTGATCTTCATCAGGACTGTCCAGAATTTGTTGCATCAAGTTTGGTGCAATGTATTGAGCGTCCAACTCCACATCAGTCTTGTCATAAATCACTCTTACTTCCTCACCTCTATGTTTCATATGTATGTGTTTGCAAATATCTGATTTGTAATGTGATTTTTTTTCATCACAGTATGGACAAAGAAATCTTTTCCTTGAGCAATGTGTCATTGCATGCCTGACCAAGATGTATGATTGGACAGCCTGTTGATTACAAACAATACACTTAAAATTATTTCCGAAAGAAATAACACATTCTGGGAGTTTATTCTTGTCAGGTGTTGGTAGCGGTTTTTCATTCAGCACTGGCTGTTTCAAAATAATTGGAGAAGAAACACGTGTAGATTCAGCTTCTTGTCTGCTTGCAGATTCATCTGACTCTTGATCTGCTGGAGGGGAAATAATCGGAATGTTTAGAATGGGTTTCTCATCTGGAATTGATTCATTCTCTCCCCAATATTCTTTTGCTTTCATACTGTGGATTGCCCTGTTAATTTCATCTTCAATGTCCTCTAGCTTCACCTTCGAGTGTTGAATAGGTTTTCGATGTGTTTTTTGAATGTGTGTAACCATTGCCGAATTTTCAAGTTCCCCATGTTCACAATAGTTGCACTTGTAAAATGAAACATTCATGTGCTCTAGGATGTGCTTGTGGAGAGTGTATTTATCTTCAAAAACATCAGTGCACATAATACACTGAAACATAGGTTCATCTTCTTCTTTAGAAAAGCAAGGCTGAAGTTTCTTGTGCAGTAAATCTCCACCTAAGAAGAACATATTTGATTGCTTTAAATTTGCTCCACTTGTTGACTTTACTGCAACTTGCTTTCTCCTAGGCACAACAAAGTCAGATTCAACATCAACATCTTCATCACTCTCACTACTGGAATCCATTGTTCTCAATCGCTTATTAGTTTCATTTTCAGAACCATTCTTTCGTTTTCCAAATTGAAATTTTATTAATTCTCTTGTGGATCTTTCTTGAGGATTCGCTTCTTTCCTAATAGCCTTTTTCATCTTTGGTTCCAAATTTGGATGACTTTTTATGTGTCTAAGTAAATCCAGTCTTGTTTTGGTTTTGAATGGACACTCACAACATCGAACAAAATCTTTGAAGACATTTCCTGGAGGAATGTAGTATGGTTTTCTTGGACCGGTGAATTCTGATCTTGGTTTTTGTTTGACTTCCCCTGAAGATGATGACTTAGTCACCATCAAATGAATACTTGTGTGCTGAATAAAAGTATGTATGTCATCACAACTGAATGAACAGCAATCACAGTGATGTTTGTCAATGGATGCATCCTTGTTTGAACCCCTAAATTTTCCTGACTTGTGCCTTGATACATGTGCTACATATTCTCTCTTTGACTTGTAAATATTTTCACATATTTCACAAGTATACACATTAACAGTGGTCTGAAACAGTCTTGTTTTGAAATCCTGAAGCCAATTTGCCCCTCTGTGGCTCTTTTGCAGATGGTTTCCAATTTTTTCTCTAATATTAGTTTGATAATTACACAGCTCACACATGTAAATGGTTATCTCATGTTGTCCTTCATGAAGATTGATATGTCTTTCAAATTTCACAATGGAGTCACATGAAGATGGGCATACTGTACAACAAAATGGCCTGCTTCTGTCACTTGGTCTGATGTGCTGAAGTCTGTGTCTCCTAAGAAGCGAACTGCTTACAGCCAAGTAGGAACATTTGCTGCATCGCAGCAATGATCCAATTCCTAATTTTACCCCAGTCTTTTCAACTGGCTGTTTTTCTTCAAATGCTCCAACAGTATCCATACTGGCGAAAGATTCTGCATCTTGTTGGCTTTCATGTGGTATTGATGCTTCATTTTCATCAGAACTTTCTCTTCTTTCAATTTTTATGGGTTGGTCTTCAGAGAAAGGTTTCGGTGATTTCTCCTTGTGGTCCTCGTTATTTGGCACTGGTGATTTGGGTCTAGGTTCTGGAGAAATTGGTTTTGGTGCAGTGTAGGAATTTAATTCCCTTTCTTGACAGATAAGTTGCGCAGTAACAGTAATTTGCCTGGGTTTTCCTGGGTGGATAGTAGAAATGTGTTTCAGAATGATCCTTCTGTTTGGATCTCTTGTGGTACAATATGGACACAAGACAAACTGAAGTTTATTGGCTTCACAATGGCCAATGAGTTCATCAATGCTGTTGAATACTTCCTTGCATGAGGAACACAGATACGACTTGAGTGTTGAATGAGCTTTTTCTAAATGCTCCCTGAAGTGTTTTAAAATATTAGAAGCATACTTGCAACCATTTCCACACTTGAACAGCAATCCTGACTGATTTTTAGCATGACAAAAAATGTGTCGGAAATGACATTCATCTGTGTAGCTTTTGTGACCACAGTGCGCACATTTGAATTCTTTTGCTCCTGAATGCATGTTTAGAGTATGTTCTCTAAAGTCTGTTGAGGTTAATCCTGCAAATCCACAGCCCTCAAATCCACATTGATAAAATTTCATAGCTGATAGACTTCCCCTGTTTTCCTCTGTCTTAGCTTCTTTATCAGGTTGATCTTTTAAACAGGTTGATTCAATGGTCTGATTTTCATTTACTAAAGAATTGCATCTCTCTTCTACTAAGTTTGCTTCCATTTCATTATTCTCATGTGATTCTCTTCCAGTGATCTCTTTATCTCTATTTGACCCATCCTCTAATGGCACTTCTTTGCTTGCATCATCATGGTCCATATTTTTTGTCTTTTCCACTTCATATTCTTTAATTGCACCTACTTCATCTGACGATTCTCTGTCTGGAGATAAATCTCTGAACATTTCTTTTTCAGGCGTTATCTCTGATATTTTGTTTTCACCATCTGCATGCTTCATTGTTTGATCAATATTATCTGCATCTTCATTTTCAATGTCTGATGAATTGCATGCAGGTTCACTCAAGCTAAATGTACTGGTTATTCTAATTTGAAGATCATTTTCACCATTATTTAAATCAGCATTGTCAATACTTGATGTTGGTTCTGCAAATGGAACAATTTCTTTTGCATGACTGTCCTCCTCCTCATCAGAACTTAGAACAATTTGTTCTGGTACCTGTATCATTTTCTTGGCATCTGAGGATAGCTTTCTTTGTGCCTCAGCTGCTGCTGCAGCACATTTTAAACCGTCCATAATTTTAGACACCAACTTGCATGATATGCTTGGTTTATATTCTAAATGTTCTCTCAATTTACACATAGTTGGGTGAATGTGTATCCATATGTGTCTCAAGAAGTTTTCTTCCAAATCAGATTTCAAGTCACAAGTTTGACAAGAGTACATATTTCCTGATTTTTTTAACAGCAGTTGATTCTCTGGTTTATTCAAATTGCCATCATCTTTAATTGATAATTTTAAAGATGCTGAATCATCATTAATCCCTGCAGAGGTGGAATCCAATTGCTTCTTGTTCGAATTCGAATCACTACATGGTATATCAAATTTGGTTGGAAGACTTTTTTGTCCATGGTTATACTGAACAAAGCTATTGGCTTGTTGAACACTTACAGCTGGGGGTTTAGTACTAGGAACCACAATCAATCTTTGTGTTTGGTTGTTTGATATAACAGCATTAGCACTTGGTGGAACAGGACTGATATTTACAAACTGGCCAACTTGGGATCTGCTAACAGGGATTAACCTGGAACCAATTTGTCCCTTGCCTGACTGTAATGAGTATGGACCTGTCATTACAGTTCCTGGCTGTAATGGTTGATGAAGTGGAACTTGCACTGAATTAACTGGAACAAGTATCACTGGCTGAGGCTGGCTTCTAACAACATTACATAAAACTGGTCCTCCAACTGCTGGCATTGGTTGAGCAATTACTGCCTGAGGAACTGAGGTCACATTCACTGGAAAACTAGCACTGGTCATTGTTACAGCTTTTGGTTTGGATATTGCAGAAGTAGTTGTATTTGCAGACAAAACTGGTTTTCGAGAAGTAATGCTTGGAAGCTGATTAACTTTCAACACATTAGGAACAGAGAGGATTGTTGTAGTATTGGATCTTTCTTTGGTAATCTTGTTTTCTAGTTCTTCAACAGTTTTTGGCAATTGGCTTACAGCTGTAGATTTTTTATTGACAGGTATTTGAGAAGATTCCTCTTTTTGATCAATCATGGCCAATAACATTTTCTTGTTAAGCTGTCTTCCTAAAAAGGTGATTTCCTTTTTAGTGTAGAGTTCCTCTATGATTTTGTTGATTTTCTTTGATCCTCTCAGGCCACACTTGACCATTTTATTTGAATGTGATTTTTTCACATGCTTTTCTATATCTTTTTTTGAATCATAGGTTGTCATGCATGAAAGGCAGATATATGGGTCTGCAAGAATATGGAAAGCCACATGTTCCTCAAATTTCTTTCTTTGTGGTGAAACAAAAAGACAATTTTTACATCCATATTTCCCATCTGTTGAATACATAAGATGAATTTCTTCCCTCTTCGATTTTTGTTTATTGCATGATGACATATGAGTGTCGAGTAAGTCTTTCTGGTCAGTAGTGAAAAGACAGTGGGGACATCTAACTAATCCAACGGTTGACCATGCATCTTCTGTTGTTCTCTTTTGTGAAGAATCAGACAAAGCATCTGTTTGGTCCATGCTACTTTTGGCACTGTCTGGTAATACATTAGATTTACTAGATGAATTAACAAATTCTTGCAAAAGTGTTTGTATTTCTTCAACATCATCAGCAGACTCTTTCTGTGTGTCAGCACTGTCATTCTTGTCTTTCTGATCAACCTTTTCACTTTTGTCTTTCTGATCAACCTCTTCATTCTTGTCTTTCACATCAACCTCTTCATTCTTGTCTTTCTCATAAACTTCTTCATTCTTCTCATCAATTTCATCAACGGATATGACTTGGTTATTTCCATCAGGCTTCCCAGCTGTTTCGATAGTTCCCCTATCTGCATTATTTTCTTCAGCAATGAAATTACTTTCTTTCCGAGTTGGTTCATCGTTTTTTGATCTGGGGGCTTCAAATTCATTATTTTCCTCAATATCTATTATAAGACCCTGTGAATCTTCGCCCTCTAAATCTAAATTGGTGTTTTGATTTTCTGGTTTTTCAACCCTTTGTTCTTTCTCTTGTTGTGTCTAGAATAAACAAAGTCATAAGGATATGATTTATTCCAACTTGATAAGAAGCCCAGTGGCTATTTTGAAGATTAAGCACCTTGAAGGCATTCTCTATATTTATTAATTTTTTCTGTCTCTGCTAATAATAGCAATGGCAAAATATTGCAGTAAGATATAATGCCTTAAACAGACTTGTCAAAATTTTTGAATCACTGTCAGACATTTGGTCTGACACAGTCGAATGTTTTGTCGGACCAGTCAAACTTTTGTCAGACCAGATACTTGTATCCGTTATTTTGATGCTGGTAAAATCTTATGAATAACAGCAGCAAAATGTCCTTTCTTATTTTCAATAGACTTCAATCTAACAAGTTTCCTATCTTGGGATAGAGAGTCTTTAATATAGACATAAATGACAAGTTTTATGACTTTGCTATAACAAATTTACTTAGCTATCGTCAACATGCTGCGTAACGCGGCCATTTTTTCTGTGTTTTTGACCTTGAACTACGCATCCCGATCCAGACCTTTATTAAATTTGCATTACGCTAATTTTTTTTTCAAATGGACATCTGGACCGACGTTTTCTTAAATGTTATCGGTCCAGACAAATTTTTACCGGCCTTGCCGACAGGACCGACGGATTTCGACAAGTCTGCTTTAAGTTATATATCATTCAGTTCCAAGGTTAAATGAAAAGAACAGTTAATTTACTAACCTGGTTTAACATCTTTTCTTTTTCTTCTGCTGAGTGTGTATTCTCTTTCCCTTCGTTGCTGATTTGTTTTTCTGAAGGAAAAATGTGCAGTTTTTTTTATTTATGAAAAAAAATAACAACAACCAATTTTTTTTTTACAAGCAATCAGAAATTTGTATAATGAAGCAATATTTGTCATTTACCAGTTTTTTGTGAATGATTTTATTCCCTTTATAGTTTTAAATAAAATGTTAAATTTTGAGATGTAGCAACTCAATATTGCTATTCACTAGAGCTATACTACAGGTGGGCTTTACTGTAGTTGATGTAAATAATGAGCAAAGTTTCTGAGAGAGAGAGAGAGGGGGGAGGGGTTGTGTTGAAGCCACAAACCAAGTAATATTGCAGTTTCAATATCAACAAATTGTACATTCATTAAAACTCTGAACTTTCAATCTCTGAACTTCCATTAAAACAACTTGAAAACATGATTTCTAACTACACATTTTAGTCAATGTCATTTGCTGCTCGGAATTAATCAGGAGCTAGAAAAACTTTTCTCAGTTAAATTCCTTTATGGTGTTAAACTGTTATCTAAAAAGTATGGTATATATTTGAACAGATATGCAAACTAGCATATTTTTTTTTTAAAACAAGCTTGCTCACTATTTCCACCTTTTTTTTCAAAATACAGATTCAAGACAAAATCAATCATATAACTTACCTTGAACATCTTGATTTTCATCATCAATGTTATTCTCTGATAATAGAACCCTCTCCTCACAGTTAATATGCTTCACCACTTCAACAGAAATTTCTTCAGAGGTTGCCAATTTCTCATCACTTTCCCCATGTTCATCTCTCTTTGACCCTTTTACAGGCATTTCAGTTGAATTTTCATCAGTTTTTGGGAAATTCAGCCCCAAATCACTGGAACTTTCACCATCATTCTTTTCTTTCTTTGCCTGTTCATCTGCATCTTGTTTACTTCCCTCACAAAGAGTTCCAACACCTGCACTTAAAGCTAGGTTCATGTCCTGATCAGGTGGATTAATTTCAGAATCACTGTCTTTCAAGGTGTCTACATGTTCTTCTGTGACTCTGTCTGATGAAGTTGAATTCTGAATACCCAGGGTACTTTCAGATGATAAAGAATTTTCTACCCCTTTTTCTTCAGTATCCAAATCAATAGCTGAATCTAATGGCTGACCCTCTTGGTTTTGAATGTCCCTCACAGTTTCTTCACTTGTTTCTTGGGAATTTTCCAGGATATCTGTTTCATCTTTTCTCACCCCATTTGACTCCTTATCAGCAGTATTTTCTTTATCATTTTCACCATCTATTTCTACGCATTTAAAAGCATCAAATATGTTTCTTTTACTTGATCTTTCAAGCTTCCCATCGTTTATACTCTCAGTGAGTGTTGCATCAGTTGCCTCCTTGCTTACAAGACTTTGACAATTTTTGTCTTCACTGACTGAGCTGTCGTGATCTTGACCATCTACTTCATCCTGTGGTCCATCCATATTCAATCCTGTAACCAGAAATAACATTTTTCACACTCATATAATAACAAAAGTTCAATAATGCAAGTGCAATGCTAATCATTTGAAGCTACAGATGACCAAATCAATCTACTCATTGATAAAAGTACATGCAGCATCCAAGGGTGGGAATGTTTTTAGGTTTGCAAATTTACAGTTTTAATATTATGGTTTTTACAAGTCTTTCCATACCTAGCATTTACTGTAGAAACACAAACTTTGGAGGACATTAAATTTCATTGATTTGTCATTTTAAAAGGTTTTGTGGATATAAAATTTTGTTGTTTTGAAATTTAACAAATGCAAATTAAAGTCAAAGAAAATTTTCAGAGGTGAGCTAAAAAGTAAGGATAAGGGATACGGATAGATAAAAATAAAATCTAAAAACGGATCTGTGAGCAGGGCATAAAGTGCAGGGATCAAGTGCCTAGGAGGATTAGGCATCCTCTGCTTACCGATCAAAACATTTGCGTGAACGAGGAAGAGTTGAAAATTTGCCACAAAGTGGAAGAAGAAAAACGATGGTGCGCTATGACAGGTGTCTGATGCAGAGTGTAAAAAAGAATAGATTAGGTAGACTCTTAAAGACATTACAGGTATATCTAATGCAAGAGCTGGGTGTGGTGTGTCCTTTCGGGCTGTAAAAACACAACTGAATAAAGAAAGGTACATATGTTGCATTGTTTTAAAGATAACAACAGTCTCTCAGATGAATTATAAAAAGAGAAGTCATTTTTACAGGCAAAAACTACACTAGAAAATGCCCAATCAGTGGTCATCTTTCATATTTAATGATGAAACAAAGATAATGCTAGGAAAAAACAATAAAGTACATGTATGGAGAAAAGCAGATGAAAGATTAAGACCAGAGTGCCTTGATTTGCGTGGTGATAGAAAGATGACATGTCAAGCATCCAACATGTTCTGGGGCTGTACAAGGGTTGATCCAAGAGTGGATTTTCTTCATATATTATTTATTTATTGTGAAAGTGGTTAATAAAAATTAAAAATGAGAATATAGAAACTTGTTGAATTTTTTAATTAAAACAAGAGGCCCATGGGCTACATCGCTCACCTGAACACTGTGGCTAGCATAAAAGCAGAAATTAGTTTGTTACTGAAAAGTTTAAACCCAAAAGTAGTTCCAACCATTCCTTAAAGGGGAGAGGGTATGATTTGCACAAACTTGAATCTACACTATCTGAGGATGCTTCCATATAAATATGACCAATCATGGCTTTGTTATTCTTGAGAAGAAGATTTTTAAAAAATTTTCCCATATATTTCTATGTAAATCTTTGGTCGGCCATTGTGGCCCTGCCCTATACCCGGGGGTCATGATTTGCACAAACTTGAATCTACACTACCTGAGGATGCTTCCATATAAATATGACCAATCATGGCTTTGTTATTATTGTGAAGAAGATTTTTAAAGAATTTTCCCATATATTTCTATGTAAAACTTTGGTCGGCCATTGTGGCCCTGCCCTAATCCCGGGGGTCATGATTTGAACAAACTTGAATCTACACTACCTGAGGATGTTTCCATAAGTTTCATTTTTCCTGGCACAGTGGTTCTTAAGAAGAAGATTTTTAAAACATACCACCAAATTTTCATTAATTCCCAATTATCTTCCCTTAAATGAGGGCGTGGCCCTTCATTTGAAAAACTTGAAACCCCTTCACCCAAGGATGCTTCGTGGCAAGTTCGGTTGAAATTGGCCCAGCGGTTCTTGAGAAGAAGTCGAAAATGTGAAAAGTTTACAGACAGATAGACGGACAGACAGACAGCTAGACTGACAGACGGACGCCGGACAAAATGTGATCAGAAAAGCTCACTTGAGCCTTCGGCTCAGGTAAGCTAAAAATAGAACTTCCATTGAGGTTGATTAAAGGTATGACCCTTTTAGAGGGTCTGTTAATCTTGGTAGTAAGGGTGAAACATTTACTGAATTTCAGAAACGTTTAAACGAAACGGTACCATTTAAACCGGAGAATTTTATGTGTTGAATTTTTGTGGCTACTTACTCATGAAACACTAATTTAATAAGTCATTTTTTCACTATAATGCAAGTATGAGTTATTATTACTGTTTATTTGTTGGTTTCTATGAGGAAAGAGTTGGAAGTGAAACGAGATAGTGATATAAAAATATCATACGATAACATTGAGGGTTCCGGTTTACGTTCAATTTTTCAAAGCTCTATATTCAACATGCATGATACTTTTTATTTTCTCATCAATAAAATGCAACAACAAAGGTTATTTATTTTAGAACATTTACGTGGAAAAATAAAATAATACATCACCAGTTTTCACTTCTCGGAAATCAGAATATGACAATATTGGATTCTAGATAGTTTTGTGTAATATTACGTTTCAGGTATCGATTAAATAACAGAAAAAAATGTTTGTTACTTTGTAACAGACACAGAATGTGTTTTCTTTGGTAAATATGAAATAAAACAACTTGTTTGAATGAACAGGTTTTTTTTTTTTTTTTTTTTTTTTTTTAGACATTGATATTAACCTTTACTCAATTTGTAAACGTTTAGAACATTTAATCGAAACGTCGCCATTTACACATGTAATCGTTTCGCCATTACCTGGTAGACAAATTAAGGATTGACCACTGATGTACTGTGCTTAACATTCCTACTGAAATTGGAACATCATTTGGAAAGATGGGGAGTATTTTGAAATATGAGTGAAAATGAAGATAAGTGCAAGAGGATACCTAGGGCCATCCTTAAAAAATTGTTTTTTTGCGGTAACGCGACCGACTCACCAAAATCCACCCGACTGGAATTTCTTTATCGGTTCAAAAATCTTCTTTTTTTTTTTACGTATCCATTTTCTGTTTTTATCCGATTGATTTTTTTTATACGTCTCGGTTACACCGACGCTTTATCTTTCCCCCAAGTACTATTAAAACATCTTTGTGATCTACAAATTTAGAGATGGCGTCCGAGAAGGTTGCGGGAAGTATTGACTCTATAGTTCTGTCAGTTACAGTAAATTTTAAATGAAAACATCTGAATTACTAGGCAAAAAAAATATTGTGCGTCAGTTCCACCTTACAGATACATGGTATGATGTTTACGAGATCGCCACAAAATTGGTGGCTGACAAAATTCCACTTGGGATGATTGCGGATTTGCAGCTAATTAATAAACTATCGAAATCTTAAACCTCTTAAATATCACACTAGTGTGGAGTCGTGCAGTTATTTGAGTTAAGTGGCTGATGAGAGTCACTTTCTTAGAAACAGTTTGCCTAAAAAGAACTGATGTGTTCTGATATTTGAGCAATAAAAGATTGAATTCATTTAGAATGCTTTAATTTTCCTGTTTGATAAGTAAGGTGAAAATTGAGACATAGTTAATACCTCTATATCATAGAAATTTATTTCTGACATTTTGTCTCAAAAAAAAAAAAGCCTACCTACCTACTCACACCTAAAATGATGAGGCGCGTTACTGCAAAAAATAATTTTTTTAAGGATGGCCTAGGCTTCTCTTGATAGATTTTAGACTTTTGGATCAACCCTCGTATTTCGTTTCATTGAAGTTGGTACATTGAAAGCTGTAGATGGAAACATGAACAGTGAGAAGTATATTGAAGTTTTGGACGAGTGTTTTTAGCCCAAGATGGCTAGGCATTTTACAAATTGCAGAAGGGTTTTTCAAGAGGGCAATTCTCCGTGTCATGTGTATGCCAGATCAAATGAATGGAAGCAGAATAATAATATCGTAACACTTCCTTGCCCTCCCCCAGGGGGGTTATAATAATAATATTATTGAAAATGTATGGTAAGTCTTAAATTTACGTGTGTAAAGGAGAGCGAATGAGACAGGAAACGCTGATGAACTCAAACGAGTTGTTTAAGACACTTGAAGTAATCTCCCTTTGGTCTACATTTGTAGCCTATAACTAAGCCTTTCAAGAAGGATTCAGACAGTATTATGTTTTTGGAAACATATCAAAAGTATTAACCAAGTAAGGTAGTAGATTTTATTTTCTATTGAAAACAAGAGGCCCATGAGCCACATCGCTCTAAGTAAATTTGATTATGCTGTTCTTTATCAGAATCCCCCCCCCCTGTAATACCTATTGTGGCAAAACCCTATCCCCCTGGACCTTCATTTTGATAATTTAGAATCTACACTACCCTGGGATGCATATAAGTTTCAGCTTGTTTGGCCCAGTGGTTCTTAAGAAGAAGATTTTCAAAGATATTTCCTATATATTTCAATGTAAAACTTGGATTCTCTCTTGCGGCCTCACCCTCCCCAAGGGGGTCATGGTTTTAACAATTTAGATCTATACTACCCAAAGATATTTCCACATAAGGTTCAGCTTTTCTGGCCTAATAGTTCTTCATCAGAAGATTTTTTTTCAAGATTTTTTCTATACATTTTAATGATTTCCTATCGTGGCCCTGCCCTATCCAAGGGGTTGTGGTTTGAACAATTTAGAATCTACACTACCAAAGAATGCTTCTACATAAGTTTCAGCTTTTCTGTCCCAGTGGTTCTTGAAAAAGAAGATTTTAAAAGATTTTTCCTAGATATTTCAATGTAAAACTTGATTCCCTATTGCGTCCCTGTCCTATCTCCAGGGGTCATAGTTTGAACAATTTAGAATCTACACTACCCAAGGATGCTTCCACATAAGTTTCAGCTTTTCTGGCCCAATGGTTCTTGAAAAGAGCCTTCGGCTCAGGTGAGCTAAAAAAGGGAATTTATATAGGTTCACAGCACTTTTCACAAACTACATATTTGTTTGAAAAGGAATATAAATTAAGGCCATAATAAATAAATTGCTAGATTCTCAACCGGGCGGGCAGATTTTGCTTTTATATTTTTTAAATTTTGCAGATTTTTCTAAGTTCAAGGGGCATAAATCTGTCAAAAATGGTGCGATCGTACCCAAAACAGAAATTGACCTACATATTCATGTGTCCAATCCCTTTGACATACTGTCAATAAAATATGTACAAATCAATCAAATCGTGATATATCTGTATACCAAATTTCATTTCAGTATGTGCAACGGTTGCGAAGAAAATGAGCGGAAACTAATGGACCGACAGACCGTCCGACATACCGACCCACAGACAGCAGCAAAGCAATATGCCCTCCCTTCTTCGAAGGGGGGCATAATAAAATAATAATAGAACTAATAAAAAAATATTTACTCTATTATAATTTCCTATAAAGCCATTGTCTTTTTACTGTTTTGTGCATATTGTGTTATTTTTGCTTTCTACAAATTAATAGACCCTTAGAGACCTCCACCTTTTTATTCTTTTTTTTTAATGTCCCTTAACTTTTGCAGTTGTATTGAAACAAAAAGGGTGCTCATTAATGCTTAATGCTTACATGTAAATATTGTGTCAACTTATTTACATTCATTTGGTGTTTGATTTTTCCTGCTTTTGAATATAGGTGAAGGTCACTGTGTATTAAAAGCACATGTGCTTGAACTAAGTACCTCCCCATAGTTCATAAAGTATATAAATGTTTATTTTGAGCACTTTAATGCAAAAAAATTCTGAAATATTATGATTTTAACTAAAGGAATCATTGTTTATGTCAGAGCATCAATGCTATTTATAGAACGACCTGTGAATGTTGAAAAAAAAAACATAGGCGCTCCCCATGTAATTCTGTAAATGACGTATGATAAGTATATATAGGTCTACCCCTCTATACTATAAAATATCCAAGGCTAGTAAGTGGGCGCCATTGTGAATTTCGCCTGACTGACTTTCTTCAAGGGTTTTTGGGGTATACTGGGCTGTTTATCAGCATCGGGTATTCTAATTTATTGAAATAAAATATTTGCAAGCTTTTATCCAGCACTATTCCGTCGCTTTCTCTTGTTTTCAAACATTTCTCTATTACTCCGTCACACATAGCTGATCTCAGCCGGAAGAAGTCGATTTCGTCGATTTTCAACAACTCGTACGAAAATTACTTTCAGAAGTTTGACAATATTTAGTGGGCCATTTTGAAAATGAATGGGCCATCAATACAATCTGAGGGGGAATTCTAAGAAATGAATGCAGGGCTCTTGATTCTCTAAATCTGGGGCCAATATTTGGCCCCGTTCCCAATGCAAAAAAGGTACCTTTTTCCCAAAAGAAAGGTGTAAATTTCCCAATTTCCATAACAAAATATAAATTAAAAAATAAAAGTCCATGAAACTTAATCGCAAAAAAACCCAAATAAACAAAACACACTTGCAAATGAAACTGAAACTGTACTACTGTTTTATTAGTTCGCGCCAAATGCATTCGAAAACTGGTTCAAGGAACCAGGTTCTTGTTTTTAAACACGAGGCCCATGGGCCACATCGCTCACCTGAGTAACTTGGGTAATGCAGATCTTTACAAGATTCCCCCTCTTGCTTTACCTATCATGCCCAACAACCCCCTTCCCTTTTTTATTTTAAAACTTTAGAATCTACACTACCCCAGGATGATTCTACATAAATTTCAGCTTTCCTGGCCCAGTGGTTCTTGAGAAGAAGATTTTTAAAGATTTGTTCTATACATTTCTATGTAAAACTTGGATTCCCTATTGTGGCCCCTCTCTACCCCCCGGGGTCATGATTTTAACAATTTAATATCTACACTACCCAAGGATGCTTCCACATAAGTTTCAGCTTTCCTGGCCCAGTGGTTCTTGAGAAGAAGATTTTTAAAGATTTGTTCTATATATTTCTATGTAAAAATGGGATTCCCTATTGTGGCCCCGCCCTACCCCCGGGGGTCATGATTTTAACAATTTAATATCCACACTACCCAAGGATGCTTTCCACATAAGTTTCAGCTTTCCTGGCCTAATGGTTCTTGAGAAGAAGATTTTTAAAGATTTGTTCTATATATTTCTATGTAAAAATGGAATCCCCTTTTGTGGCCCTGCCCTACCCCGGGGGTCATGATTTTAATATTTTAATATCTACACTACCCAAGGATGCTTCCACATAAATTTCAGCTTTCCTGGCCAAGTGGTTCTTGAGAAGAAGATTTTTAAAGATTTGTTCTATACATTTCTATGTAAAACTTGGATTCCCTATTGTGGCCCCGCCCTACCCCCGGGGGTCATGATTTTAACAATTTAATATCTACACTACCCAAGGATGCTCCCACATAAGTTTCAGCTTTCCTGGCCCAGTGGTTCTTGAGAAGAAGATTTTTAAAGATTTGTTCTATATATTTCTATGTAAAACTTGGATTCCCTATTGTGGCCCCGCCCTACCCCCGGGGGTCATGATTTAACAATTTAATATCTACACTACCCAAGGATGCTTCCACATAAGTTTCAGCTTTCCTGGCCCAGTGGTTCTTGAGAAGAAGATTTTTTTGTGACCCCACCCTATTTTTGTTTTTTCTTGATTATCTCCCCTTGTAAGGGGACTCGGCCCTTCATTTTTACAATTTAAACTCCCCTTCACACAAGGATGCTTTGTACCAAGTTTCGTTAAAATTGGCCCATTGGTTCTTGAGAAGAAGTCGAAAATGTGAAAAGTTTACAGATGGACGGACGGACAGACAGACGGACGGACGACGGACAAAATGTGATCAGAAAAGCTCACTTGAGTGCAGAGTATCTTTTCATGTAGTTGCAACAGAAAAAAAATCATTTTGGTTTCAAAAATAGACATTTCATTTAAACATTCATAAGCTTCACCTAGAAACATACCCACGCTTCGGCATGTTCAGTCTCACCCTGTATTGGTAAGCAAAGTTGTCCATGTGATCGAGGAAATTCGGGACTATGTGACTAGCAACTGTCACTAGGGCTGTATCAATATATCGATATGTATCGATATTCAAGAAAAATATCTTATCGAAAAATTACTACCAATATGTATCAGACAAGCAGTTTTTCTTCTAATTCTGCTAAAACGGTGGGAATTTTCATCATCAATTTAGATTATATTTCACTTTTTTGAATTAAAACTGATCAATAATTATAGATTTATAAAAGAAATAACACATTTTTTATAGTTATTATAAAATACGTAACAATTTTTTCTTAACATGTTGATTTTACAGTCATTAAAAGTTTCCATTTGAAGTGTTTTATTTACTGACTATGGGATAAGAACTTAAAATTGCTAGTAAAACACTAATTCTGTTTATGAAATCCATGCATTAAATGATTTATAAGCCTTTTTTGATGGATAGGTTTTAGAATCCAATATATCGCATATCGCTTTAAAAAATATTGTATTGTATCGTATCGAAAATTTTTGCTCAATACACAGCCCTAACTGTCACTCAGAAAGACATATAACGTATCAACACTCAAAGATAGTAATGACAAAGCTAATGTACTTTCATAAATAGCCTACAAACCCATGTTTTTTTCCTGTTTAACTGTTTATTCAAAACCAGAGTTAAATTGATGACAAAATGCTAGAAAAGCAAAATTTGAGAATTTTTAAAAAATGAATTTTGGTTATCCAACTTTTCACAAAATGACGATAATTTTCCCAATTTGAATGGCCCCAGCCCAAGTCCCAAAATGTGGTGTTAGAGCCCTGGTCAATGACAAACAAATATGAAATACAAAAGAAAACACATTTTCAATTAACTGAATCTGATTTTTAACATATGCAATGCCAGAAGCAAATATAAAGGAACTTGCATTGAGCACCTCCCTACCCTACAAATGAATGAAGTAATGTACCCTATCTAAGTGCTTCATTAAAACTGAAGCAGTTATTGATGGGCTTCCACCAATGAGATTTGTTGTTTTAAAATTGACTGCATTAAAAAAGTAAAACAAGTCAGAAAGTCTTACTCAGTCAAAATGTTTCCAAATAAGATCACTAAAAATTGAATGTGTACCTTTGCGCCAACAGCGATTGATTTACTGCATCATTTTTCACATCAATGTGACTATAGAGCATGGTGCAAACCCTTCCCAATCATTGCCTTCATTGGGATTCTAACCCAGGATATAAGGATCAACTTCTTACTTCGCAACTCGATAGCAGATGCTATAACCACTGTGCCACACTGGCAATTATTGTTGGGTTGTATTATGGCTGCAATGATTTTACCAATTGTTATAACTTTGTTTTTGTACATTTGACTACCTGATTAATACATAATGCTAATGGTGAGTGTGACCGATTGACTTGGGATGCTTACTTTTCCTAGACACCCGAACTACTTCTGTAATTTCTGGGGGTCTGTGTTTACTACACCTTGTTCACAAATCTGTCTGAAAATTTTCTGAGATCATGCTCACTTTTCATGCTTTTTGTTATCTTTTCCTTTTTCATATTTTACATGGTTAACAGGTTAAAATACACTTCCAGCTTTGTTTTGATTTTTAAGGTAAATATTGTAAATACTGAAGAAACAAGACAAATACATTTATGAAGTCTTATGAGCTTTGAATGTTCATTGCCTCCCAATCATTCATAAGAAGCATTTTGCCAAAGGCAAGAACCAAACTGTTTGCCTTGGGACATCGGGTCAAAGAACCAAATTGTTTACATAAGGCAGATTAACCCTGAAACTGGTCACATATTGTTTTGAAACCTTGAATTATACTACTTCACAATTAAAAATAAGATAGAACTTAAACTCAGTATAAACTGACTCAATTCCTCAAAAATGATCCCAGCTTAAATAGAAATTATCAAATATATTTTTAGAAGAAATAACAATCCAACATCTTGTATACTATCAAACATTTCACAAAATGGTCCACATATTTTCTGAATGTAGAAGAGAGAGGCAGGAGACAAAAATTGGTGTTATTAACATATTTCTATTCCGTGTGGGAGGAACAAACCTGATGACCATTATGACCAGGATTGAAAACAGTTACATATAGCTGTTGTTTCTACTTGTAACTAAAGAATGAAAAACCATGATCTTCCTTCTCAATATTTGTCAACAACTGATAATAGTAACATTATGCAATAAATAATCGAGTTTCCGTTAAACGCTTCGTGGAACTGAAATAGTCACGTGGTTAAAATCCAAAAAGAGGCTGGGTTTCTGTGTATGATTTATAGCAATATCTCCTTAATCACCCGTCATTTTTCCCCAAATTTTACATGCTGTTACATAGAAAACTAAAATTTGCATAAACCAGACACCATTGTCGCCATTTTGATTTAACGTCAAATTGACCATCAACATTAACATCGTAAAAGATCTCTGTTTACACATCTATTCTCTAAACTCAGAATATTTTCTTCATCTTCAATTAATTTAACGTTTACGATATAGATAAAATTAAAAGACAACAACATACCTCACTGGACAAAATCCTTATCACTCGTCACAACACTCCCATGTGCGTCTCTTCGCCATTGTGGAGTCAGCGAATATGATGAACGCGGCCTCGTTTTGATACCATTTGAAGTACAAAGTCACGTGATGTATACGTCATTTTTTCTTTACAGCTGCGTCGTGAGGAAGTGGGAATGGTGGAGTTGCAGGTTATATTGCAATGCATAATGCTTAGCTATATATATTAAACCATCCGGTTTAATCTCGTAATATAACATGTAAAATGAAGACTTTTTGAAAGAAAAAAATGAAATTAAAAAGAAGAAAAATATACAGGTATGATTAACTTTCACAGAATATTTTTTTAATAAAAGCCAAAATCCCTCAGCTCTCATTTAATTAATAAATTAAAATGCCTTGTTGCAAAAAAGTCAGCATAAATCATTGTGGATAAGAATAAAATTATTGACGTGTCTAGGGGGTTCATGTGAAATTTTTACACATTTTTTGGGGATATTTTTTAAATTATATTGAAAGAGTAGGCTTTAACAAAACCAAAAAACTTTACTTCATCAAAATATTCCAACTAGAAGCAAAGTTACAACATTTTTATGTTTAGGTTTGGGCGGCATTCTTGAAATGTCATACTGTATGTTTTATACAGAGTGTATATGGCACTTAAATCAAGAATTTTGCAGTAATATTTGGCAAAATCAGTAATTAATATTCATTTAAATAAGTAAAACATAAGCAAACTATATATTTTTGGAATCATTGTTGTTTATGCTATTATTCCGGAGTACACTAATTTGCATAATTTCAAAATGGCCGTCCAAAATTTGCATATTTCCAACATGGCCGACATACATGCAAAAACCAAATATCATAATCTAATCTTTGATAGTTAATTATTTAACAAAAATTATTTGTATTACCACATTTTTTTACTTTTAAAAAATACACATCTCATAATAACTACACATTTTCTTTAAAAGTTTGCCTTTATTAGGCAAATAACTTGATTATTATACATTATAGTGTGTGTGCGGTCATATTGCGAATACATGAATATCATAACAAAGACTTCAAAATTAAGTATGATTACTGACTTTAATTAAAAATGTCATTTTATATATTCTATTCAACACAATTTCAGAAAATTCAGAGTCCAGAAATCAACACAGATTTGAAAATTTACAATTTGTCAGCAAATTTTACAATTAATATGGCTCAACAGTTCTTCCATTTAGTTTCTATGCCAACCAGATGTGACACTGAAGATGTTGCATGTTGACCAGCATTGGTAGCAAACAATGTTCTGAAAATATAAAAGTAGGGTGCAATAAAACGTTTTTTCACAAAATTAATCTATTATCTATTTTATTTCATCATAAAATTGTATCAAATTAGTTTATTTCGTCAGCATTTGACACATTTAAAAAAAAGACCACGTCGAGAAAATTCGAATTTTTCTCAGTTTAATACTGATCTTCAATGCATAAAATGCCATTATCATTAATATAAATATTAATTCGACTATAATTGATTAATAATGTGTAAAATATTATAAAGCAAACTTGCCATGATCGTCGCCTGTCTCCCCTAATCATGACGTGTTTTCCTTTTCTACTGTTTGTCGGCGCCCAGTCTCGCCGGGGATGTCGTTTTCACTGGGCTGTCCGGGGCGCACTGCGTAATATTCCTGTTAAATGAATTCATATTCTTATAGGAAAAATCCTAAATTTTTCAAATATGTATGAATCTTTTTCATTAAAATATTGCTTACCATCAGAAAAACACGATTTGTACAAAAACGTGCCGGCTCTCCGCTTTGTTTACAATGGAATACGGGGATTCAGGTACCATTCGAAACTCCGATTTATAAGCTTTCTTCTCATTGGCTGATTTGATCAATATCTTCAACTATAGCTCGCGGAAAGCCAATGAAACAAGGCGACTCATGTAAAACGGGAGGTAAACTAGCATCCGAGTTTAAAGTAGTATTGAAAGGCGTTTTGGAGAGCTTACATAAACTACATGAAAAATAATGAAATATTTAATACCTAACAATAATATTTATACTGGTTAAAAGATTAAATCCTATACAACATAGGTGTGAAAAAAATTTATCAGAATTCATTAAATTGAAAATTTTATCGCGAGTTGAAAATTGTCAATTTTATGCCGATTTTGCCGAAAATTACAACGTCACGCAAAGTAAACTGAACTCCCTAACGTGTCTGAATCTTGACAATATATATATATATATATATATATATGCGCAGTGTAGCTGCGCGCTAACGTACGCCCCAAGGTACCGTACAATACTTAGACTAGGTAGTGAAGGGTTGTGGGCATGAATTGTTATATATAAGAGAGTTCGTCTTCTCATCGATCGCAGCAGACGACTTTTAACTCCGCTACGATTGGTCGGTGCATGCACCATCACGGTAATCAGGTAATCTGTTTACCAAACCAACGCTCTATTTTTAGAGCATTCTCCATATCCTTTATTCGAGGAATAATATAGATTCGCGTCAATGCGGTCGGTGGCGGACTTCCTATATAAAATAAATTAAAAGAGCTTGGTGATAGCTCTGTTTACTGGACATATGCAGCGGCCACTGTCATTTATCCGACCACCATCACGTGAATAAACTTATACAGACAGTCCACCTGGGATATGGCCCACATATTTGATCACCATCTCGATATTCAAGAGGGTCCACAATTAAAGCGGATATCCTTTAATAATGTTCGACACTTAATTCACGTCACTAACTGAGTTCCACGAGATTTCATGGACGTCCAATTATCATTCGAAAGATCTGACGATTTTTTCGTAAATTGTGTTGAGCAATAATGAATTCTTTTTTGTTTTTTGTTTTTTTAAAAAGATGTTTGTTATTTGTTTTTTTTTACTTTCTGAGTCGAAATTCATCAGTGCCGCTTTTCATATGTCAAAATTGTTGACATTAGTTATACATGTATTTGTGTAATAGTTTGCTTGGAAAGGGGATTTCTGACCTCAAAAGAGGGTCTCATGAAACACCGTGTCCATACATGGTTAAAATCGTTTTGTGAAAAAAAGGAGATTTTTTAAAAATTGATTTTTGTGATACGAAATTATAAATTTTATGGTTTCATAGTGATCTTAATAGGTTAAAACTTACAGAAAGTTCATAGGTATCGGGGATCCCTGGAAATAAATGGAGTGAAACATTTTGAGACGAAAAAAATCCATAAAACAATACAAAATAGGAGCAGAGCAAACACGGACCTCCAAAACATCAGAGGTGGGATCAGATCCCATGGAGGAATGAACATCCCCCGCCGACCGGTCACATCCGCCGCGTGCTCCTTTTCATGATAGGGAAATAACGCAAAAATCCATCGTCAATTCAGTGTATAAATAATGGACTAACAATAAGTATGAAAAACGCCAGTTAGCATTTGACTCAATGATATATTGTATTTGCTGACAAGGTCATTGTATCGACAATAGAATTTACGAAAAGATGACTTTAAACGAGACTGCTTATATTCTTGTTTAATCAACTTGTTCTCAATAATTTACCTCGTTTTCGAAATTGTTCATACGTAGAGCATGCTCTTGCGCATTGAATCAACTTAGATATATAAACTCCGTATGCAGGTGATAAAGCTATATTGCTGCATAAGTAAGGGAAGTTGACGATTGTAAAGTTAATGTCCTCATGTTTATCATAGAGCTCGGTTGTTAGATTACATTTAACGTCTCTTTCAAGTAAAATATCCAAATATAAAACATATGTGCTTGACTCTGTGGTATCTTTTATCTCAAGCTCACCAGGATATATCGTATTGATCGAAGTAAGAAAGGGAAATACCATTGTTACTTGACAAAACTTATAATTAATTTGTCGATACATTTAAATGTCGAGTTTAGGCCACAGTAAGTGCTTTCTTCTTTTCACATATAAGATTTTGAACAAATTCTGCTTCATTTGAATACAGAAATAGGTCTGCTAATAAGGGGGCGCAATTGGTACCGATGGGAATTCCATGAAATTGTTGGAAGACTTGGTCACCAAAAACCACATAGATATTGTCAATCAGAAACTCAAGCATCTTTTTGATGTCAACTTCATAGTACTTGTGTTTACAATTGGAATGTTTTTGAATAATAAAATATTTTTGCAAATGATCTATCCAATGCGCCACACAGATGACGTAAGACATCTATAGGTATAGATTAGGTACTTATTTGGAAGCAATTTTATTCTGACAGATTTATTATTTTTGTTTGATTCCAGTGGACTATTGTGGATGAAATTCAAAGTGCATTAGCAATGTCTTTTATTGTAAATCTAGCATCCTCGGATATTGCTGCATCAAATCAGCACATCAGCTTAAATTGGATAACACATAGATATTTATAGAATGGCACATTATCTTCAAAATATTCGTCCAGAGGTATTTTTCATTCTCGAGACCATACAGCCAAGAAATATACTGAACATAGACATCGTAATTTACATATATCGAACGTTATCAATAAATTCCAATCACATTTCAAGAAAAAAATTAACAACACGATAGGCCTATGGTTTGTGCATGAGTACGCAACCTTGGCTTGCGGAGATGGGTCAGTGGACTTTTACAGTCGACGGCTTACTTTTAAACTGCATTGCGTACGGATTCTCGTAATTGAAACAAAAGAAAAGAATACCTAGTGTGCGTAAGTTTGGGTATGATGAAACTTTGGACTGCAAAATGCTGCGCTTCTCGCATGAGTCCAAATGCCAGTCCATCTTTAAACTCTTCTTATTCACTTCTGATTTTTATTCAGTTCACAGAAATTTTACTACATGAAACTAGCATGTCTGTTTATTTCACTCGATCTTATCATAAGTTTTCTTAGTTTTTGTATTCTAATCGCAGGTTTTCACCAAAACTCGCATCGTAATCTTCTAGACCGGTCACGGTAGCCTAGTGGTAGAGCGTTCGCCTCGTGATTGGGAGGTCCGGGTTCGATTCTCGTTCGCGGCGCCGCGTCAAACCTAAGACGTTAATATAGATAGTGACTGTTCCTTCGCTAAGCGCTTGTCATTAAAAGTGAATGACACGGGTCTTTCGGATATGACCTTAAAAACGTAGGTCCCGTGTCGTGGTAGGCGTTGGCACGATAAAGAACCCTTACTGCTCATTTGCCTCCCTAACAGATAAAATTTGTCAAAGTGAACTTCATAATCGTTCAGGTTTTTTTTTCGACAAATACCTTGACGCTGGATCCATTTTAGATGGCTAATACAGTCTTAAGCTCACAAAAGCAGAAAGCTTCAAGGGGCTGGGGGGTTGTGGCCATTTTTAGAGTATATTGATCTCCTTCAGAAGAAGAGCTCCATATAAAGATATTGAAAAATGATCAAATTTTAAACTAAAATTTTTGAAATTTTTCTTTGCCAAATGATAGTTGACTGTTTAAGATATCATATCTAAAAAATAATTATATCTGATGGTTAAATTTGTTGACCCCCCAGCCTCCGTAAGAGAACTTTCTGATCACCTGTTGTATGAACCTCTGGGTCAGAAAAGCTGAAAAATGTGGAACTGGCATCCCTTGGAATGTTATTCAAATTGTTTAAATAATGACCCAAGGGGTAGGGTGATCAGGCCACAGAAGGGAATCCATTTTTTTTTCATTAAAATATATGGAAAAAACATTTTAAAATCTTCTCCAGAACCACTGGACCAGAAAAGCTTAAATTTGTGTGGCGGCTTTTTGAGGAAGTGTACAAGATCAGTGCACGATCCGAACTTATTGGATGCTTATTGGATGCACATGGAAACTCTTTTTATTATCATCACTCCATTCAATCATTGCCTTTATACAGTACATCAAAGTGCAGAAGAGAAGAAAATAGTTTTTCTGCAAATCGAAAAATGTTGATCTAGATGAGTTATCAAAGGATATCAGTCTTGACATACCTGAAAAAAAATTGTTTGTTGTTCAACTAATGGACCATATTATTCATGTAATACCATATTAAAAAATGCTGTGCAAACCCCCCTCTATGCACAAAATTTGTGCTTCGACCAAAAACCCAGTGGTACTCTGAAGAACTCTGTGACACACAACGTGAGAGAAATAGAGCTGAAAGAATAAGGTACAGGGAAGGACTAGAGGTTCATCGAGAAAATTTCAGGGGCATATGTTCTACCAAAGTCAAACTCGTGCATATACCAAACATTTTGACAAAAATATGTTAACGGATCCTTTGCAATCGGCTTACAGACCACAGCATTTACGGAGACGGCACTTGAACTCCGGGTTAATCATGACATCATGGAGGCCTCCGATAATCAATGGTCTGCTGTAATGGTACTCCTTGATCTTTCAGCTACCTTTGATGCCATAGATCACACAATTTACTTTTCCAACATGAAGAGACAACGTATGGTTTTGGTGGAAAATCACTAATGTGGATACAATCATACCTTACCAACAGGCAACAACGTGTAATCATTGGATCGGACACGTCAGACCCCTGCCACCTACAGATTGGTGTCCCAAAGGGATTCGTTCTAGGACTAAAACTTTGTCATACCGGTATTTTCTAAACTAATTGGAGAAATTTTTTTACCACGGTTTTCTTAAATAGACAAAACAAAACCAATTGATAATTTTTAGCACACCTGAGCCGAAGGCGTTGTTGGCGTTGTCGTCGTCGTCGTAAACTTTTCACATTTTCATCTTCTTCTCAAGAACCACTGAGCCAATTTCAACCAAACTTGCCACAAAGTATCCTTGGGTGAAGGGGACTGAAGTTTGTTCAAATGAAGGGCCAAGCCCTCTTTCAAGGGGAGATAATTATGAATAAATGAAAAATTAATGGCATCTTTTAAAAATCTTTTTCTCCAGAACCACTATGCCAGGAAAGATGAAACTTCTACTAGGGAAGCATCCTCAGGTAGTGTAGATTCAAATTTGTTCAAATCATGACCCTAGGGGGTAGGGCAGGGCCAAAATGGTCGATCAAAGTTTTACATTGAAAAATGTAGGAAAATTCTTTATAAAATTTCTTCTAAAGAACCACTGTGCCAGGAAAGATGAAACTTATATGAAAGCATCCTCAGAAAGTGTAGATTCAAGTTTGTTCAATCATGACCCCGGGGTAGGGCGGGGCCACAATGGCCACACAAAGTTTTGCATAGAATTATATAGGAAAATTCTTTAAAAATCTTCTTCTCAAAAACCACTGTGCCGGAAAAGATTAAACTTATATTGAAGCATCCTCAGTTAGTTTTGATTCAAGTTTGTTCAAATCATGACCCCCGGGGGTAGGGCGGGGCCACAAAAGTTTAACATAGAAATAAATAGAAAAATTCTTTAAAAATCTTCTTCTCCAGAACCACTCTGCCAGGAAAGATGAAACTTTTAGGGAAGCATCGTTAGGTAGTGTAGATTCAAGTTTGTTCAAATCAGGACCCTTCGGGGTAGGGCGGGGCCACAATGGCCGATCAAAGTTTTATATAGTCATATGAAAGCATCAGTAGGTAGTGTAGATTCAATTTTTTTCAAATTATGACCCCTGGGGGTAGGGCGGGGCCACAATGGCTGATCAGGATAAGGATTGGTTCAGGGACCACTTTTGGGTTTAAACTTTTCAATAATAAACTGATTTCTGCTTTCTAAGCTATAGTGCTCAGGTGAGCGATGTGGCTCATGGGCCTTTTGTTTCATTAGCTCACCTGAGCCGAAGGCTCAAGTGAGCTTTTCTGATCAAAATTTGTCCGTCGTTTGTCGTTGTCGTTGTTGTTGTCGTTGTTGTAAACTTTTCACCTTCTCCTCAAGAACCACTGGGCGAATTTCAACCAAACTTGGCACACAGTATCCTTGGGTGAAGGGGAATCAAGTTTGTTCAAATGAAGGGCCACGCCCTTTTCCAAGGGGAGATAATCATGAATTTGTTAAAAATTAATGGCATTTTTAAAAAATCTTCTTCTCCAGAACCGCTGGGCCAGGAAAGATGAAACTCATGTGGAAGCATCGTCAGGTAGTGTAGATTCAAGTTTGTTCAAATCATGACCCCCGGGGCAAGGGTGGGGCCAAAATGGCCAACCCAAGTTTTACATAGGAATATTTAGGAAAAATCTTTAAAAATCTTCTTCTTCAGAACCACTGGGCCAGGAAAGATGAAACTCATGTGGAATCATCCTCAGGTAGTGTAGATTTAAGTTTGTTCAAATCATGACCCCCGGGGCAAGGGTGGGGCCAAAATGGCCGACCCAAGTTTTACATAGGAATATATAGGAAAAATCTTTAAAAATCTTCTCCAGAACCACTAGGCCAGGAAAGATGAAACTCATGTGGAATCATCCTCAGGTAGTGTAAATTCAAGTTTGTTCAAATCATGACCCTTGGGGCAAGGGTGGGGCCATAATGGCCGACCCTTGTTTTACATAGGAATATATAGGAAAAATCTTTAAAAATCTTCTCGACGAAAATCACTAGGCCAGGAAAGATGAAACTCATGTGGAATCATCCTCAGGTAGTGTAGATTCAAGTTTGTTCAAATCATGACTCCCGGGGCTAGGGTGGGGCCAAAATGGCCGACCCAAGTTTTACATAGGGATATATAGGGAACCTTTTAAAATCTTCTTTTCAAGTACTTCAAAGCTATGATTACTGATATTTATATGGAATCATCCTCAGGTAGTGTAGATTCTAGTTTGTTCAAATGATGAACGCCTGGAGGGGGGGGGGATAAATTCAAGCCCGATGTGCTCAGGTGAGCACTGTGGCCCCTGGGCCTCTTGTTTTATTTTTTTTTTTTTACAAAATTCCATTAGTCCGTGTGGCGGTCTTACAACTTTAGGTTGGAAAAAGCGTCATCAACAGTGTGACGTCTGCACGTAATCTAGGAATCCATTTTGACAAGTTTCTCACCTTGGAAAAGTAAGTAGCATCCATCATTAAAACATGTAATTATCATCGCAACATTGACAGAATTAAGAGTTTCATCTCAACAGATGCATGGAAGACTAGTGAACCCACCAGTTATTCACAGCTGGACTTCGGTAATACATGTAGTGTACTATTTAGCAATTAGGATACACAAACGCTCTGTGGATAGGTTATAAAAAACCAAAATACTGAAGCTCGACTTATTACAAAGAAAAAGAGATTACACCACTGATTCTCGCTGACTTCCAGTAGAATTACGTTCCCTAAGATCGGACGGAAGTTTGCAAATCAAACTCTATTGTACGTGTACCCATGCACCAAAAGTTTGGTCTGGATGAAATAAACTGAACTGCAAGTTTGGTCCAGGAAGGGCTTATAGCTGCTTGGGAATGGACCTGCTCCAAAACATTAAACCTGGTCACTCATCTGGAAATTAGAGTCCAAATCCAACATTAATATTATTTCAAATTTAATATAAAAAGGATAAAACTACTTTTGGAGATAGTTAAGGAAATTTGGATTGACATCCTTTCGTTATTTTGAAAGTTTGAGATGTTGACTGTTTAAACAGCGTGTTGATGTCCAGTAAATCATTTTCGTTCTGAAGCAATGCTGGTAGTGTCCATTCCTTGATGCATCATTCAAGAATTGGTCCAGGTGGGGCATACAATTGCTTTGGAATGCACCTGCGCAAGAAACTATCACCTGGTCACATATATGTGATTTTTAGGTCAGATCCAGCATCCAAAGCAAGTCTAGGTGTATCTATCCCTAGATGCATCTACCCATGCAAGTTTGGTCCAAGTAGGACTAATAGTTACTAAGAAATTTACCAGTTCCTGCTCCCATGAACTTGCATGGCTGACGCATCTAGGGATGAACACTACCAGACTTGCTTCTGATGTTGAATATGACCTTTATTTTCCAGATGAGAGACCAGGTTAAAGTTTTTGGAGCAGGTCCATTCCAAAGTAACTATGCACCCTACCTGGACCAAACTTGCATGCGTGATGCATCTAGGGATGGACACTACCAGACTTGCTTCGGATGCTGGACCTGACATACATTTTTCAGATGAGTGACCAGGTTATGTTTTTGGAGCAAGTTCATTCCCAAATAATAAACCCTACCTGGACTAAACTTGCATGGATGATGCATATAGGGATGGACATCAGACTTGCTTCCGATGCTTAATCTGACCTATATTTTCCAGATGAGTGACTGGATTAAGGTTTTGGAGCCAGTTCATTCCCATGTAACTATAAGCCCTGCCTGGCCCAAACTTGCGTGGATGATGCATCTAGGGATGGACACTACCAGACTTGCCTCGGATGCTGAATCTGACCTTCAATTTCCAGATGAGTGACCAGGTTAAAGTTTTTGAAGCAGGTCCATTCCAAACTTACTATTAGCTCAACCCGGACCAAACTTGCATGGATGATACCTCTAGAAATGGGAATGTTGAATATGACATATATTTTCCAGATGAGTGACCAGGTTAAAGTTTTTGGTGCAGGTTCATTCCTATGTAACTTTAAGCCCTACCTGGCCCAAACGTGCATGGATGATGCATCTAGGGATGGACACTACCAGACTTGCTTCTGATGTTGAATGACATATATTTTCCAGATGAGTGACCATGTTAAAGTTTTTGAAACAGGTCCATTCCAAAGTTGCTATAAATCCTACCTGAACCAAACTTGCATGGATGATGCATCTAGTGATGGACACTACAGACTTGCTTCGGATGCTGGATCTCACAAACATTTTCAGATGAGTGACCAGGTTATGTTTTTGTAGCAAGTTCATTCCCAAATAATAAACCCTACTTGGACCAAACTTGCATGGATGATGCATCTAGGGATGGACATCAGACTTGCTTCCGATGCTTAATCTGACCTATATTTTCCAGATGAGTGACTGGATTAAGGTTTTTGGAGCAGGTTCATTCTCATGTAATTATAAGCCCTACCTGGACCAAACTTGCATGGATGATGCATCTAGGGATGGACACTACCAGACTTGCTTCGGATGCTGAATCTGACCACTAAATTCCATATTAGTGACCAGGTTAAAGTTTTTGAAGCAGGTCCATTCCCGAGTAACTATTAGCTCAACCCGGACTAAATTTGCATGGATGATGTCTCTAGAAATGGGAACTACCAGACTTGCTTCGTATGTTGAATATGACCTATATTTTCCAGATGAGTGACCGGGTTAAAGTTTTTGGAGCCAGTTCATTCCCATGTTACTATAAGCCCTACCTGACCCAAACTTGCATGGATGATGCATCATGGGATGGACACTACCAGACTTGCTTCAGATGCTGAATCTGACTTTAAATTTCCAGATGAGTGACCAGGTTAAAGTTTTTGAAGCAGGTCCATTCCAAACTTACTATTAGCTCAACCCAACTAAATTTGCATGGATGATGCCTCTAGAAATGGGAACTTCCAGACTTGCTTCGTATGTTGAATATGACCTATATTTTCCAGATGAGTGACCGGGTTAAAGTTTTTGGAGCCAGTTCATTCCCATGTTACTATAAGCCCTACCTGGCGCAAACTTGCATGGATGATGCATCATGGGATGGACACTAACAGACTTGCTTTGGATGCTGAATCTGATGAAAGACCAGGTTAAAGTTTTGGAGGTCTATTCCCAAGTAACTATTAGCTCAACCCTGACCAAACTTGCATGGATGATGCCTCTAGAAATGCAAACTACCAGACTTGCTTGAATATGACATATTTTCTAGATGAGAGACCAGGATAAAAAGTTTTTAAAGCAGGTCCATTCCAAGGTAACTATAAATCGTACCCGAACCAAACTTGCATGCACGATGCATCTAGGGATGGACACAACAGACTTGCTTCGGATGCTGAATCTGACCAAAATTTTTCAGATGAGTGACCAGGCTATGTTTTTGGAGCAAGTTAATTCTCAAATAATAAGCCTTACCTGGACTAAACTTTCATGGATGATGCATTTAGGGATGGACACCAGAATTGTTTCGGATGCTTGATCTGTCCTTCAATTTCAAGATGAATGACCAGGTTAAAGTTTTTGGAGTTCTCTTCCAAAGTAATTTTTAGCCCAACCCAGACCAAACTTGCATGGATGATGCATCTAGGGATGGACACCAGACTTGCTTCAGATGTTGAATAGACATATTTTCCAGATAAGTGATCAGGCTAATGTTATTGGAGTAGTTCTGTAATTTTTTTTGGCCTCTATACTTAACCTTGCATGGATGATGCATATAGGAATGGGCACTACCAGACTTGCTTCAGATGTTGAATATGACATATATTTTCCAGATAAGTGAGCAGGCTTATGTTATTGGAGTAGCTCTGTAATTTTTTGGCCTGTATACTTTACCTTGCATGGATGATGCATCTAGGGATGGACACTACTAGACTTGCTTTGGATGTAGGAAATGAAAGACATATTCTTGGTTAGTGAACAGGTCAATTCCAAATGAACTGTAAGACCTACTATAAAATAAAACATGTCTTGCAGGAATATTATGTCAGGATGCATACTAAATATAAAGAAAATATGATGCGAGATTTGTATTACTTAACCTAATAGAATTCGTCAAGGTGAGCTTCGTAATCTTAATTACATATGTTTTTAAAGATGGCCTGGTCACTCATCAGGAAAATGTAGGTCAGACCAAGCACCTGCAGCAAGTTTGGTAGTGTCTATCTCTAGATGCATAGTCTATGTAAGTTTGGTCCAGTTTGAATGCCTAGTTACTTGGTAATGGACATGTTCATACATTGTAAAACTATCACCTAGTCACTCATCTGGTAAAAAAGGTCAGACAAAGCATGAAATGCAAGTCTGGTAGTGTCCATCCCTCAGGGCATGCACACAAGTTTTGTCTATGCAGAGTTTATACTGTAAATAATTTTTTATGAGCACTTTTTGCCCGTAATGGGAGACAGTGAGCTCGCTAAAAAATTTAATTCTTGCATACATTTTTATTTGCGTAGGATATACCGATATTCATAACTAATCAGCATTTGTGAAAAATTGTCATGCTTATAAATACCAATGATATAAATCACAAAATAGCATGTTAGGGGTCTCGAAAATTTTTGATCTAAAGTATTTACTTGGAAATGCACTGCTCCAAAAAATTTAACCTGGTCACTCATCTGGAACGTAACTCAAACCCAGCATTCTTAGCTAATCTGGTAATTCCATCCCTAGATGCATCATCCATACAAAGGCTTAGAATTACTTGGGAATTTCAACCATGTAGAGCTTACAGTTACTTGGGAATGGACTTTCTCCGAAAACTTTGACGAGGATGCAGATGCCAATGCCAAGGAGTATATAGTATAGGGCTCATCTGGACTTTGTCATGGCAAGCTAAAATTACCCCACATTATAAGAGAGAAAGGTGTAACTATGGTTTGTTCAAGCTGTACCCCGCTGGTATTTCTAGGTTAAAATCATGTTTATCTTTTATTTCAATCTTAAATTTCAGATTTTGTTGAATTCCAAAATTAATTTCAAACAGCATTGCAGTCAGTTAATTAAAGTCTTTACGTAAATGCATAGAAAGTGCATAGAGAATATACATCCTATTACGATGTCATCAAATAGAGAGATCATTATGTCAGGCATAAAATTTCTGTTATCTTTGCTTTATATAATGTTCAATCTACATAGCTAACAACTTGTATATTAAGACAAAAATTTTTGGTACAAAGTTGTGTTAAAAATGTCACTCTGGCTACTTTTCTTCACTCTATGGCTGAATCAATGTTGGCATTTAGTTCCTCAAAACAAATACATTTTTTACACTGTAGTACAATATTTGATCATGAAGATAAATATGTAAAGGTTTAAATTTAAATTTGTTTTTAATACAACTGTAGTAGCCTAATTCTTGATTACAAAGGCAGATACATGATTGTTGGGCAATGATTTGACAAGCCTTATATCACTCAAGAAGGGTGTAAAACAAACAGTCAAACTCGGTATGTTAAAAAAGAAAAATATCCACAGTGACAGAAATTTCCAATAATTATCTTTTTGTATAGCAATGACTAAATACAATTCAAACAAATAATATTTGTGAAAAGAAATTTTATATTATACCACATCAGCATTACATACATCAACAGTAAATATTTATCCCAGGAAGTCAAGCTTCTTGCACTATGAGGTCCCTAGCCACTTGAAATGCAGCTATAAGAGAACTAAGCTGAATCTTTTCATTGGTTCCAGAGGCTAACCTGTACCTACAAGAGCAAAACAAGACTTGAATGAAAGTCAACTACATTTCCACAATGAAATATAATTTAAAGATAACCAAATTTTATGTGCAACTTCTCCCAGGTTCTTAACAGAGCACTGATGTTTTACAGTAATTTAGATGAGAACTTAGTCCTAATTTAAGTGCAATCACCACAGCACGTTATGCCCCTAAGATATAGTTTATTATAATAAGAGTTGAGATTGTAGAGATTTTGTTTTACCATACTATAAGTGGAAATTTTAGCGTAACACAAATTTAGGGATTTGACCTGAAAAGTTGAGGTTTTTTTAGCAGTAAGTTATTTTAGTGATTTTTGAATGCTTACCAAATAAGCAATTACATGAAAAGCAATTAATTTTTAGGGATATTCAATCTCAGCACCCTTGCTAATAATACCAAAATTAAATCCCCACTAAAAATTCTGCTTATACGATATAAATATGGTTTAATGAACATATAATACTCACTCAACCTCTGCCATTTTTTCAAGAAGATGAATTTTCACGCTAATTGGTAAATCAACTGAAATAGAAAACAAAGTTAAAAGAAACATCAAAATCATCTATATCCTGGATGGTGCATATCATCCTTTTTCTACACTTCAAAAAGAAAAATTGTGATTTTTTACTATATACATTTAAGGATTTGTTTTGAAGATGGATAATTTATTTATGGTGTATATATTATATAATGACAAATTACTGTGGAATCATTTTACTTGGTGAAAGTCAATGTTATGGGTAGCAAAATTTTGTTGGTTCATCTGGACTTATTTCATAGGTTACTCGTACATTGAATAAACATGTTGACAAAACTCTTCATTGGGATGTAAGTTTATATTAAAAGAATGTTCAACAAACTCTGTGAACATTGGTCACCTACAAACATTGACAATTCCACAGTAGTTAACAGTGTTTATATGCATAACATACTGTGAAATCACTCATTTTTGTTGGGGTTAATTTTCGTTGTTTTCAAGGTAAGAAGAGACCCACAAAATGCAATTTTTCACATATATTACTACTGAAAAATTCTTCAACCACGAAATCAAATCCCCATGAACCAATATATTTCCTGCAAACCACGAAAATTTTGACCCCTTGAAAATTTGTGATTTTACAGTTAATCAAACCATGGGTATGTATTACACTGTACATGTAATACACAATACTGATGCAAATAATTGCAACTTCTTTTAAACTAATATATATGAACCTTTTTATTAAAATATATCTCAGTTCAAATATTATATTATTCAGACTACACAAAATTGAAATTCTGGTTCTCAGTCCCGTGTGCAACCGTTTTGAGGTAGCTGCATGGCTAATTTTATCAGTGTACGAAACTCAGAAAAAATTCAGGTGGACAGACAGGGCTGACTACTCAAAAAGTCTGTCAGCCCTGCTGAAAATTAGCAAGCCCGCATAATAAAATTCAATATTAAGGGTACGCACATTCAGACTTGTACATTTTTTTCACATCCACTTGAATTTCATACACAGCAATTAAGAAGATTAAAATTTTATTCATTCAGTCATTATAAAGTTGTAGGTAAAAAGGAAAAATTCACTATTAATTGCTAATCTGAAATACATGTCCTATGTTGTCATTTTTTTTCCTTCTAATTTTTACATTTGAAATAGTCATTATAAGATATCATAGATACAATTGTAATTTAAGGTCATGATAATATATTTGATAATATCAACGTTTATAGGCATATTCACATGAATAATTTAGATGTAATGAGAAATTTTTTGATTTTAATTGAAAAGAAAAAACAATTTTTAATTTCTCAGTACTTAAGAGCAATTTTTAACTAACATTCATTATTATAATTCCTTTATAATTTAAATTTTAAAAGGGAAAAAATATATTTTGATATGATTAAATATAACCTAAGTTTATTTTTGATTTAATAAAAACAAAAAATCAGTTAAAGCAACCACTGAATAAAAGCACAAAATGTTACCCTTAGATTGTAAGCAATTGAACAGTGTTGAATTATTTAGTACACTGCCAGGCTTTGTCTTAATAAACGGCATGAACAGTATACAAATATTAATACTTATTTATTCTTATAAATAAACACATTGAATGTGTTTGATTTTTATCAGATCCTTTAAGTTGAAAAAAAATTGCACAATTTACCGGTGGAAAGTTGAAAATATCGTTTCATGCGTGAAAACAGAGGGAATTCAGGTTAAAAGACGATGGTAGTGTTCTTCATATATTTACAGATCTATTGATCAGTTATATTGTTTATTTCTTGTTGGCCCAGGGAATAATGCCTTGTATGTATGTTGAAATATTTGGTCTTTACCTTTTCAAAACATTTATCTGCAAAAATAGAAGGGATGGGGTAAAATTAGTGCGTCCAAGCGGGCTGATGCAGTGTAAAGTTTATAAGTCCGCGCCAGATTTAGTACGTCTCGGGCGTGCGGGCGGACGGGAATTTCGTACACTGATTTTATTGTATTTTTGATAAAATAAAAAGTTAGTATTGCGGAGACCAATCCAGAAAAAATAGTTCTGTCCTCATTTTTTTGTTGTTTAGTACTCAAATCTCACTTCTGGTAGCCATTTGCAACAAGATTTTGGCTACTTCATTTGAAAATACATTTGAAAACATTGCCTACGATGTCCACAGGTTGATAGGCAATGGATAAAGCAAACCTTTTGATCAGACATGGAAAGTATCTGTGAATAAAAAATTTATCTTTATTTGAAAGAAAATTATAAAATTAGAAAAATACCTCCCTCACCTACTCTATTGTCAATAAAATGATTAATAAAATGCCGCCCTCCCACATCTGTTAAGGAGAAAATTGGCCTGAGAACCAAATAATTAAATTTATACAGCCTTATTATGTGATTTTTTTTAAATTTAAGCACTTCAAAATATTGCACCAGATAACCAGATAATTAAATTTATACAGCCTTAATATGTGATTTTTTTATTAAATTTAAGCACTTCAAAATATTGCACATGGGTATAAATAGATCACTATACTTACGTCGATGAACATAGGTATGAACTTCTGTCAGTATGTCTTGTAGAGCCAAACCTTTTTCTGTCTTCATTTCCAGGATATCTTTGAATTGATAAAGAAAATCCATAGTAACAGAAGGTACTGTGAGCCAATTAATGGGATTCCTGGGAGGTATAAATTAGAGACCTGCCTAATTGAACGTGAGCCCACAAAAAAGAACTAAATAACAAGCTTTCGAGAGACTTAGCCATTCTTTTCCCTTATAAAAGCATATTAAAAATAGCGTCTGGTTGAAATCTTTGACAGTAAGAAAGGATACTGTTGTAGGAGGTGGTAAAGTTCTCGTTGAGTGTCCAGTTAATGATGTTCTCTATATCCCTCCTGAGAGGATGGCCTACACAGGTGTAAACATTGTCCTCATTGACCACATCATGTGCCATGTGAGTACTCTGTCAAATAATGTAACACACAGGTGATAAACAATAATTCATCTATATCAGCTAAGTTAAATCTTTAACAATCTACATATTGTACACTTATTTACAAGCCTTACCTGAAGAATATTCAAGGCTTTTCTCATATCCCCATTAGCCAATGTTACCAGGGCCTTCATTCCATCTTCTGTCACATTACAACTACAAAGAATACACACAAGAGTATTTTAAATCAAATTTTTTGAATAAATGCAAGTTTTTTTCCCTCATCAAAACTAGCAACAAGGGCACAGGCCTTGACCGTCATTAGCAATAGAGAGTTTAAAATCAACACCAAATAATAACATTTCACATGTTTAACTTATAAAGCATGTGGTAAGCTTCAGCGTTCAAAACACTGTAACACAGAGAGGTGGTCAAAGGATTAAAAGTATTCACTATGATTTATATGTTGTCATCACAAACATTGAACACACTTTTGCAAGTGCTAAGTCATAAGTGAAAATCAAAGTTTATGCTCACATTAAACAGTAGCTGTTGCACTGGCACTTCCATTCATTGTAATTTACTCGAAGGATGTTACAAAACTCTTAACATATAAATCACATTTGCAGATAAAAGAAAGAGTTTAAATGTAAATGTATGAAAAACATCATGAGTTTTTGAAGGATGTACTCTCAAAAGGGCAATGGTTGGTGCAAACAAATTTCCATAAAGAATGGTGTTCAATTCATTTGCACTCACTGTTACAGTTATGAGACTACATCTTTCAAAAAAAAAAAAAAGATTCATTGCTTTACTTAGTCCAAGCTCTAAATGGAACATTTGGGTTATCATTCCAAGTAACAATAATGACCAGAAAACTTTGAAGAGAGACTATCCCATCTTCACTAGCCAAGGGTTTTTTCGATCTGCGCAACTCCCCATAAATCCTTGGTGGGTTTATGGGGAGCGGTGCGGACTGAAAACCCTTGGCTAGCGAAGATGAGACTATCCCAAGTCTGGGAGTCTGGTGAGTTAAACCACTAAATATAAGAATGTTTCCAGAAGATTGTCCGTACCCCTCCTGTTCTATGACATGCTGTAGACGGGGTTCCATCTGATCGGTACCCAGCGGTCCGAATCTGAATCGGGTACATCGAGACTGAAGAGCGGGGATGATCTTAGACAGGTAGTTACAGATGATACAGAAACGAGTGTTCTCTGTAAACTTCTCTATTACTGAAATATTATAACACAGCATTCTCAAGTGTAAGTAATACTTAAATAATTGTTTAATACAGATTATGTTTTTGTTTTGAACATTTATATCAATTCATAAATGGAAAGGTTTACAATTACATTTCATTTCATTCTTATAATTCACAGAATATCTTTACAAATGTAACCCTTGTGACTACTACAGCTTAAACATTGTACCTCTTCGTAAAGCATTCTGTGCATCCCGTGTCATGGCATCTGCCTCGTCCAATATCACAATCTTAAATCCAGATCTGAAATACAAGCACATGCACTTCAAAACTTGAGATACATTTTAACTTTTAAGACTTAAAATGAATTTAATAGCAGGTGAAAACAAAGCACTTTGGGAAAAATGAATGAACAGCAAAATTACTTCAACTTCCGTCAAATTTCAAGTGAACGGTCTTATTGAATCTTTCACCATTCATAAATTTCTCCTCACTTTTCAGCAAGTAATTAAACTCAGATTCTCTTTATGAGAGACCATTTTATTTTTGCACCAGAAAGAATGTGCTTTAGACATGGTCAACATGTTACTTTGGGGTTTTCCATTTTTTTTTTATTTATTCACTCTGACTCCCCACTTAATGTGCATGACATTTCTTAGAGTTTGAAATAATTGTTCCTACATACTTGAAGATAGTTCTTGTACTGGCAAAGCTCAGAATTTGTCCTCTTACAATCCCAATCCCTCTGTCATCAGAAGCATTTAACTGAAAATGAGAGCAAAGGATTAAATATACATTAACATGGATTATGTGATCATTGTGGATAAATTGAGCAAGGCGTTATTAATTCTTCTATATGTCAAGTCTCTGATCAAAGGGGAATAAGTAGGTAACAATAAAATATGATTGACTAAATATTATACAAACCTCTAGGACCATGGAGTTGAATTCCTTTGGGGAGTAGATCTGTTTGGCTACGGCTAAGATAGTACTAGTTTTCCCCGTCCCTGGCGGACCATAAAACAACAGGTGGGGGAGTCTGTCTTCTTTCACAAATTTATCAACTGAAAGAGGACAACAAAAAAGCCAAATTATGATGAACACCATGAAGTTTAACTGCGAAAAACTTATTGTTGTTTTGTTTTTTGTGTGTTTTGGTAAAAGTCACATCTATCACATAAATGGAAAGGCAATATAACTTATATGTAGGAATTTTTTCATTAAACCCATTTATCTTATAACTTATATGTAGGAATTTTTTCATAAAACCCATTTATCTGTTTTCTTGAAAAATATATCACACAAGTTAAATGACTTACTGGTTGAAATGATGTCTTTATGGGATATAAGTTCATCTAAATGTTTTGGTCTGTACTTTTCAACCCTACAAATAAATGAATTTCAACAAGACACTGTATTCAAATTAAAATATATAATAACTTTACTGATTTTTCCCTATGTAACAATAGATTGTTAGTAAGATGTGACTAATTCCCTAGAAATTGTTATGAATGGACTAATCTCTGTGCGTTAGTCAAGCGAGCTAATCCCTCCTTCGAAAGCTAATTCCCAGTTATCGGCATAATCCTCTAGATTTTACTTTTACATTGGTATGACACATGAATGAACCTATCTCTGTGTTTTAGTTCAGTGAGCTAATCCCTGCTTTGAAATCACGCTATTTGAATCCACTTAATTCTATGTCTGTATCGGTATAATAAACAGATAAAAAGTATATCATTGCAGGAGTTACCAAGATTCCAGATCCCCTCAGTCAGGACTACTTCCCTTGGCTTCACCTCAAAAAATTGGAGAACTAGAATCTTGCTGACTCCCTCAATGATATACTTAAACTGTATATAAATAGCTTAATTTTCTATCAAAAACTTCAATGCCATAATATGCAACATCATAGTCTTTAGAATCTAGACTGTCTCATGGTTTAAGTTTTTGGAGGCAGATCAGTAACAAGTGTAACCTGTGTAATTAGGAATTGTGCTGGGCCAAAAGAGTAAAACATTTATGTGTAATAGTTTTGGCCATCAGGATAGCAGCCTGGGTAGCTCAGTGGGTGGACAAAACCATCACACATGAATGTTTTACTCTTTGGGCCTAGCACAATTCCTTTACACAGTTTATACTTGTAATGCACTGCAGGCATACCATGTTCGAATCCTAGTCCAGCTGTACATTTCCTCTTTTCCCATTACAGATTTGGTGCCATTGTACACCCCGGGACTTGCAGTTTAAAGTCCTGCAAGGGGGCAATATAAAAATTTGGGTTGTATCTTTGAGGACCAAAACATTTAATTTATTAAAGAAAGAAGGAATTTAATGGTTTCAGTTGTGAATATAAGCCTTGGTAATTCAGTCGGTAGAGCACCTGACTAATGATACAGGGGTCCTGCGTTGGATTCCCAGTGAGTCCAGCTATTTATTTTCTTTTCCTGTTACACGTCACATTTTCATGCAAGAGGCTATATAATTCAGCCTTTTTTTTATATCCTTTATATTTTTTTATTTTACATGTGTCATACTGTGACAGTATAAGCAATGAATCAATGTGTTCAACATCAGTCAAAGTAGGTAAATTATGAGCATAAATCCAATTTCTAAAGTATAATAGAGCAAATCATACACACTTGATGCCATACTAAATTTTTCCCTATACGGCTATACCATGTATACATTTACCACAAAAAGAGTTTAATGATGTTAAACAAAAAGTTATTCAAATATACAATTATCTACACATAATGAACAAATAAAAAATGTTACCATGGTAAATTAGGATTTGATTTTTCTGTTGATGTTGGATCTTTATGATCTTTTGTTGACATTTTTTCCCGGCTTTTTCATTTACCAACTCTCGGCGAAATCACGTGACAGACGAGATTTAAACAAGATTCAAGATGGCGAAAGTCATTGGATATTTTCCGTCGTTTGTCATCCGACTTCAGTGTTTGATGTTTATCCAAATGATGACGTGAATTGTAAATGTCTCAAACTGTCGGACAGTATGTACAGAAACAGTATATATCGATAACTAGGTGACAAAATGTCCGATTCATCAGACGCAGAAAACGAAATCGTCGAGAAAACTTTGAAAAATGTGGAATTCATACAAACTATGATAGATAGCACTGCCAAACTGCTACTAGGTTTACGAAATGAATGTGCAGCCACAAATGATTTAACGCAGAATGAAATAAGAGAGCAAGAAGTGAGTACAGAGGTTGAATTTTAGACACAAAACAAGCAGTAGGCTGAGTAGCCACTCTTGTTAAAGATATGGATTATGGGAGGTGTTAAACATTTTGCAGATTTTTTTTTTGTTGGGTTTTGACAAATACTTCAGTAGTGTAATTTTTTCTTTCATTTTGAGGTTATCACCATTAAACGATTAAATGCATGCCCAGGTAAAGAAATAGTTTATACTCTTGTTATACTCTTTGAACAACATGATCTTGATGCAACATGGGATTTTTAATATTTTCAAGCAGAAGATCAAATTGGCTTATATGCAGGTTTCTATTTGCCAATGACCAGGATTTGGTGGCCCCAAGACCATAAATCGTGAACAGACTTGCAAATACTTTATATAAAAATCAAGGTATGAAATTTTAAGTCTGTTCTCAGTTTATGGACTTGAGGTCTGATCATGGGGAAAAGGAATACTTTTATTTCAACAAGTAATCCTGAAACCCTTTAGCTGTTCAGATAGGAAATGCACTGTTGCTTCAAAA
>PRKT01000089.1:862943-877399 GCA_003671525.1 Saccostrea glomerata | reverse complement strand
CCCCCACCTAGATAGTGAGTATACAGAACTGTCACTTATAAAGCTGTTCAAAGAGGACCCCCACCTATCACCTTCACAGACATTCCCCAACATAGATAAACGTCCAATGAAAACCCCTTTTCAAACCTCTGGGTCATGCTTAGTAAGTATCCAGAACTGTCTCAAATCATTATAGACATTCCCAACTTTGAAGACCATTAAATGAAAAGTCCCAATTCAAACCTTTACCCTTTTTTCTAGACAAGTATATAGAGAACTTGTTTTCAAAAACTTTACTGGGTATATTCTCCAACTTGTTTGGTTAAAAAAAACTTTAAAAAAAAAGTAGGACCCCACAGTTACAAACCTACCATACCTAGACAATTAGTGACAAAACTGTTGCAGAAAAAAGTTTCACAGTGACATTACCCCCAACTTTACATAAGTACGACCCATTGAATCATGACAAACCTCCACCCCTTTAACATCTCTGCATTATTTAGGTACCTATAATCATAGCTTGTAATTGTCAGCTTACTACAGATATTTATTTTGATACATTCTTATAAACTGTAATATAATTGGTAATCAGTTTGTGGTAGATTACTTTAATGTACGTTCAGAGTTCTACTTGTACATTAGCAGGGATTTATTATAATGCTGGTATTTCTTTTCTTTTTCAGCTACCCTCAGTATTCCTCGGTCTCCTAAATTTGTTCACAGGTTTGAGATTTTTTAATGACATTTGGTATTTAATTCAGATTGAGTTTTAATCAATGTTCTTCACGTTTGATTACATTCAGGATAGTTAATTTGTATTATGGATAAACATTAATTTTCTTGTGAAATAAGATAAGATATACAGTATACAAAAGTGTAACAGAAGTGTTAAAGTAAAATGAAAGTTTAAAATGCATATATTTTAACAAGAACATAATTTTAATGATAATGCCTGTTTACGCATTTCTTATTTGTGAATTTTGCCTTGTCGTAGGATATCAAACACTTTTAAGATCACGACTTGTGACTTCTGTCACAAACAAATGTTTCTTGGATACAAGTGTAAAGTGTGCAAGTAAGGGAGCTAACTGTTGTGAAAATAGAATCCATGTTGTCAGACCTCAGATGTGTAAAATGTTAAACAGATTTTAGTGAAAGCAAAAAAAAGATGAATTTACCTAGTAAGTATTTTGAGTGGAAAACATTCTAAATGTTTATCAGAATTTACTGAAAAGAAAAAGATGAATTTGGCTTGTAAATAGTTTGAATGAATAACATTTTACACATTGATAGTGTCAGATAATGTTGTGGTTTTAGATTTTTTTATTTTACTTTTTTTTTAAGAACTACTTTCACCTATATAAGATCATACCCCCCCTCACGTTATGTGTTGTGTATTTAGTTTCACTTTGTGTTGTGTTTTATCCTAGATTTAAGAAAGGCTACATAATGAGTGGTACGTGTGAAGTCTGTTCTAAGCAGATTTACTTCATGGGAAAGACGTGTAAAATTTGCAAGTAAGTTATGGTGCCTTGTGCTAAGTCATGATGGGTGGTAATAATCAGAGCTAAGCAGTTTAAAAAGTTTATCAATGTAAAATGTAGCTTTTATGTGCTTGTCGGGAGAAGGAAAGAAATCAAGTTTTATGTTTATAAAGTGATCTTTCAAAATAAATGAAATTTTATAGCAGATATTACAATGTTATATGCTGGCAATGGTAGCATAACTATAGGATAACTATAAGTATATTGGAATTGTGAGTCATTCCCTGTCATTCTACATGAAGCTTATTGTTTGATGAGGTGGTTAAAGAATGGCAACTAATGAATTATTCTTCATGTATATAATTTTGTATTGATCTTGCAACAAAGCATTAAAATTGGAGAATATTTTATATGGACCCTATCAATAAAGGCAATTACCTGAGTATTACATGGGAATAAATAATCTTTTCTTATCAAGAAATTTTAGTTTCTTTGGCACATTGGTTAGTGCACTATTGAGTTCAGTTTAAATGTAGTGAGGAAACTTATTCATGTAAATATGCACAAATGTTCAGCTGTGTCTCTCTTAGCTGAGATGTTCATGATGGATATTGTGAAAATATTGTACATTATATACATGTTCTGTAAAATCACGTATTTTCAACGGGCCAGTTGAGGAATACATTTTGATTCCTGGTGAATTGCTATGGATAAAGAAGTACATGTATATAGTTATCATTTATTTTAAATTTACATATTATGGAGGACATACACTTTGGGGTAACTTCAAACAACAAAGACATAAGACGATAAGTAAATCCCCACAAAAATATGTGATTTCATAGAATTCATTGTTGTTGATAGTGTTGTATAATAAGTATTTATAAGTATAAGGATTTTGATACTTTGTTTATTGGAAACACATTTTGAAGAACTAAAATTAAATATTACAATCAAATGATATTTTTAAAACAAAAAATATAGGTCAAATTCTTTTTATATATTAATTTAATTTATCATGTAAAAGTTGAAATATATGAAATTGTTTATTTTCCCCCCATTTAATTTATCATGCAAAAGTTGAAATATATGAAATTGTTTATTTTCCCCCCATTTAATTTATCGTGCAAAAGTTGAAATATATGAAATTGTTTATTTTCCCCCCATACTTTTCAACTTTCCCTATATTAGTCTGTTACAGTCATGTATTTATCCTTGACTTTTAGATTTAAGTGTCACAGAGACTGTACGAGTCGTGCACCGCCACAGTGCTTACCCGATTTCTATTCCTTAGACCATAAACACAGGGACGGTAAGAAATTATCTGAGTAATAGAAAGAATAATTCAGTGAAGGGAGAGCTCCATCAATAGTTGATAAGATGACTTTAATTTTCATCAAAAAGGGAAAAAATTGAAATAAATTTGGTGGAATTTTCTTTAAACATTGTAATCTTTTAAATCAGCAGAATATTTGGGAAGAAAAAGACTTTTTTTAAGAATAGGAAAAGTCTGTTGAGAGAATTTTTTGGAATTCGTTGTACCAATAATTGATGTACATGCATTTATATTTGTAAGATTTCCCTATAAATTGCTAGACATTACATGATTATATATACGTTATCCTTTTATAGGTTCACCGAGTCCAAGTGCAGAAAGAAATGGCATTCATTTAAAACCCCATAAGAACAGTTCAGCGCCCGCTTTCCACAACACAGATTCCGGTTCCAATCCCTCTTCATGTAATTCTTCCACCCCCTCCTCCCCCGCCACGATGAGGTATACCCCCTCCCCCGCTAACACACAGGACTACTCCACAACCTTTGTTTACCCAGGTGAGAATGTTAAATAAGGTAAAATATTTCAACTGTTGTAAGATTTGTAGTTTGAAGGTATAGCTTTTTAAAAAAAAAACCTGGTGTATTTTTAGGTCACCTGACTAAACTCAGGTGACCTATTGCTATCTGTTGTCGTCCGTTGTCGTCAGTCGTCCGTCGTGCATTAACATTTGAACATTTTCAGCTTCTTCTCTGCAACCACTCAACCAATTTCAAGCAAATTTGGCACAAAGCATCTATGGGTGAAGGGGAACAAATAAGGCATTATATCTTACTGCAATATTTTGCCATTGCTATTATTAGCAGAGACAGAAAAAATTAATAAATATAGAGAATGCCTTCAAGGTGCTTAATCTTCAAAATAGCCACTGGGCTTCTTATCAAGTTGGAATAAATCATATCCTTATGACTTTGTTTATTCTAGACACAACAAGAGAAAGAACAAAGGGTTGAAAAACCAGAAAATCAAAACACCAATTTAGATTTAGAGGGCGAAGATTCACAGGGTCTTATAATAGATATTGAGGAAAATAATGAATTTGAAGCCCCCAGATCAAAAAACGATGAACCAACTCGGAAAGAAAGTAATTTCATTGCTGAAGAAAATAATGCAGATAGGGGAACTATCGAAACAGCTGGGAAGCCTGATGGAAATAACCAAGTCATATCCGTTGATGAAATTGATGAGAAGAATGAAGAAGTTTATGAGAAAGACAAGAATGAAGAGGTTGATGTGAAAGACAAGAATGAAGAGGTTGATCAGAAAGACAAAAGTGAAAAGGTTGATCAGAAAGACAAGAATGACAGTGCTGACACACAGAAAGAGTCTGCTGATGATGTTGAAGAAATACAAACACTTTTGCAAGAATTTGTTAATTCATCTAGTAAATCTAATGTATTACCAGACAGTGCCAAAAGTAGCATGGACCAAACAGATGCTTTGTCTGATTCTTCACAAAAGAGAACAACAGAAGATGCATGGTCAACCGTTGGATTAGTTAGATGTCCCCACTGTCTTTTCACTACTGACCAGAAAGACTTACTTGACACTCATATGTCATCATGCAATAAACAAAAATCGAAGAGGGAAGAAATTCATCTTATGTATTCAACAGATGGGAAATATGGATGTAAAAATTGTCTTTTTGTTTCACCACAAAGAAAGAAATTTGAGGAACATGTGGCTTTCCATATTCTTGCAGACCCATATATCTGCCTTTCATGCATGACAACCTATGATTCAAAAAAAGATATAGAAAAGCATGTGAAAAAATCACATTCAAATAAAATGGTCAAGTGTGGCCTGAGAGGATCAAAGAAAATCAACAAAATCATAGAGGAACTCTACACTAAAAAGGAAATCACCTTTTTAGGAAGACAGCTTAACAAGAAAATGTTATTGGCCATGATTGATCAAAAAGAGGAATCTTCTCAAATACCTGTCAATAAAAAATCTACAGCTGTAAGCCAATTGCCAAAAACTGTTGAAGAACTAGAAAACAAGATTACCAAAGAAAGATCCAATACTACAACAATCCTCTCTGTTCCTAATGTGTTGAAAGTTAATCAGCTTCCAAGCATTACTTCTCGAAAACCAGTTTTGTCTGCAAATACAACTACTTCTGCAATATAGATTATCCTCCATGATGTTTTGCTGTCTACTTATTGCCAGATAGTATAGCTGCAGTTCAATTTTTTTTCTCATTCTTTTCATTTTTCATTGCTGCTGCTAAAGTCACTGAACTTAACCCCTTCCCCTCTTTTCAAAAAAATTATTTGGTTGTAATTCTCTTACTCATATAAGTCTGTTGTATCCCAATTACAATTAACTTGATAAAGAAAAACTAAACTGTGAGTTTTCTCAGAAAATACAAACTTTATTCCCAAGATCTTCTCACATCACCTAGTTATATATAGTAACATAGTTGTTTATATGTACCTGTACGGCGTTTTCTGGGAGGCCCACCACCGTCAGCCATTGGTCAGTTTTAGGATAGCCAGACAATTTCTCCTGCGTGTTCTCTGGATCTACCTTTGTTGTCTGTACTAACTGTTTACTGAACAGCTTCAGCAACTTACTCTGAAATCAGACAAAAATGATTTCTAATTTGTGTGATACAGTAATGAAATGTTTACAGTAAGAAAAAAATTGGATCAACTGGGATTTGAACCTGGGCCTCTTACATGCTAAGCGAGAAACTTTCCCCTCGACCATCAACAAACTTGATCTAACGAGGAATTAAATGCAAACAATAGGTCACATACATATGGTATACATGTTTACATCACGTTTTACATTGTTAAAAATTTACAAAACAACAAGTGTGTCCAGTTTAGCCTCTTCTAAACATTTTGACTTAAAAATCAATAACGTTAGGCGTCTTCTTTAGGCAAAAGGGAGTTGTCATGTAGAATTTAATTGCAAGTTCAAAGGCCTCTTGAGTATCACTTGGAAATGAAAGTGTTACAGACAGGCAGAAATACAGCCAAACAGAGGGACGGACAGAAGGGCAGGGGGACATCATGGACATAGGGAATTATCATCAAGGTATTAAATTTAATTGCAAAAACTCAAAAGCTTCTTCAGATAATGCCCGGAAATGAAAGTTTTACACACCAAAAAATGTTTAAAATATGAATTTACCACCTTACCTTTGACCTTTTGACCTCAAACAAATTAGGGGTCTTCTTTAGGCCATAGGGAGTTGTAGTTGCAAAAGCTCAAAGGTTTCTCAAGATATTGCATAGAAACAAACATATTAAAACAGACAGAATTTTTTAATCTATGACCTTCACCTCTGACCTTTTGACATCAAAATCAATAAGGTCTTCTTAAAGCCATAGGGAGTTAGTGTGTAAGATTTCATTGCAAAAGCTCAAAGGCTTATCGAGATACCTCATGGAAATGAATACATTAAGGAGCAAACTTTGTACCTCATCCTCAGACATTTGCAGTAACATCCCCAGCTTGATGCCCCTTTTCAGAATCTCCTAAATAGTAAAAACACAATTTTAATTCCTCACATCTATTGAGTTCTACACAATCTACCTTGTTGGTAAAAATCTTTTATGGTCTTGCTCTAATTACATTACATTTCATCAAAGATTTTCAAATTTCCTGTTATTGAAATTTCTTGGAATATATACTCCAATTAACAAAACTTTATTATAGAATCAGTTCTACATTCATTTTAATCAACCTAATTTATATTGTAATCAATGACATTATCATGATTAATAGATAATACAATCAAAGTGTATCACTGAGGAGGTCAGCAATATTCAAGTTCCCAAATGAGCAAAACTTTCGCCTGAGGCAAAGGTGAGAGAAAAATCAAAGTGTATCACTGAGGAGGTCAGCAATATTCAAGTTCCCAAATGAGCAAAACTTTCGCCTGAGGCAAAGGTTAGAGAATTAGTGCACTGAAAAGTAAACTTGTGAATATTTTTTTTTTTTTTTTTTTAAATTCTTCTTTACAGTTATTTTACTAGAAAAAGAATACCTAAAATCAAATCAAATAAAAATTCTATTCACAATGAATACGTCTTAGATAGATTTGAAACTTAAACTGAGAGTGTGGGAGTTTTTAGCCCACAAAAATGACAAAAAAGGGACAAATATAAGTGGGATCTTTAAATATAAACTGCTTACTAATTCAATTTTTGAAAGTTTATTTTTCATGATTTAACAACATCAGTGCCAAAATTAGAATGATTCTTTGAAGTTCCTTAAACAGAACTTGAACTTAAGTGGAATACTTATGTTTATAGTTGTAAAACATGTATAATGCACTCCTACATCCTTCTGAGTAACTATATTATATCCAAATATGGAAGGCAAGGGGGATTCTAATTTCTAAACATGTAGATAATGGCTTCCTGATCATCTTGAGAACATTCATCTGATATTCAACATAAAAAAAAAAAAATAATGACAAGAAAATCTTCTAAAAAATAAACAGCTTTGGCATTGTTTATTTATCATAATACATGTATCGAGAAAGAGATCTCTCAGATTATCCTCCATGATGTTTTGCTGTCTACTTATTGCCAGATAGTATAGCTGCAGTTCAATTTTTTTTCTCATTCTTTTCATTTTTCATTGCTGCTGCTAAAGTCACTGAACTTAACCCCTTCCCCTCTTTTCAAAAAAATTATTTGGTTGTAATTCTCTTACTCATATAAGTCTGTTGTATCCCAATTACAATTAACTTGATAAAGAAAAACTAAACTGTGAGTTTTCTCAGAAAATACAAACTTTATTCCCAAGATCTTCTCACATCACCTAGTTATATATAGTAACATAGTTGTTTATATGTACCTGTACGGCATTTTCTGGGAGGCCCACCACCGTCAGCCATTGGTCAGTTTTAGGATAGCCAGACAATTTCTCCTGCGTGTTCTCTGGATCTACCTTTGTTGTCTGTACTAACTGTTTACTGAACAGCTTCAGCAACTTACTCTGAAATCAGACAAAAATGATTTCTAATTTGTGTGATACAGTAATGAAATGTTTACAGTAAGAAAAAAATTGGATCAACTGGGATTTGAACCTGGGCCTCTTACATGCTAAGCGAGAAACTTTCCCCTCGACCATCAACAAACTTGATCTAACGAGGAATTAAATGCAAACAATAGGTCACATACATATGGTATACATGTTTACATCACGTTTTACATTGTTAAAAATTTACAAAACAACAAGTGTGTCCAGTTTAGCCTCTTCTAAACATTTTGACTTAAAAATCAATAACGTTAGGCGTCTTCTTTAGGCAAAAGGGAGTTGTCATGTAGAATTTAATTGCAAGTTCAAAGGCCTCTTGAGTATCACTTGGAAATGAAAGTGTTACAGACAGGCAGAAATACAGCCAAACAGAGGGACGGACAGAAGGGCAGGGGGACATCATGGACATAGGGAATTATCATCAAGGTATTAAATTTAATTGCAAAAACTCAAAAGCTTCTTCAGATAATGCCCGGAAATGAAAGTTTTACACACCAAAAAATGTTTAAAATATGAATTTACCACCTTACCTTTGACCTTTTGACCTCAAACAAATTAGGGGTCTTCTTTAGGCCATAGGGAGTTGTAGTTGCAAAAGCTCAAAGGTTTCTCAAGATATTGCATAGAAACAAACATATTAAAACAGACAGAATTTTTTAATCTATGACCTTCACCTCTGACCTTTTGACATCAAAATCAATAAGGTCTTCTTAAAGCCATAGGGAGTTAGTGTGTAAGATTTCATTGCAAAAGCTCAAAGGCTTATCGAGATACCTCATGGAAATGAATACATTACGCACAGACAGATCCAATTTGTCAAAACCCAACAAAAAAAAAATCTGCAAAATGTTTAACACCTCCCATAATCCATATCTTTAACAAGTGTGGCTACTCCGCCTACTGCTTGTTTTGTGTCTAAAATTCAACCTCTGTACTCACTTCTTGCTCTCTTATTTCATTCTGCGTTAAATCATTTGTGGCTGCACATTCATTTCGTAAACCTAGTAGCAGTTTGGCAGTGCTATCTATCATAGTTTGTATGAATTCCACATTTTTCAAAGTTTTCTCGACGATTTCGTTTTCTGCGTCTGATGAATCGGACATTTTGTCACCTAGTTATCGATATATACTGTTTCTGTACATACTGTCCGACAGTTTGAGACATTTACAATTCACGTCATCATTTGGATAAACATCAAACACTGAAGTCGGATGACAAACGACGGAAAATATCCAATGACTTTCGCCATCTTGAATCTTGTTTAAATCTCGTCTGTCACGTGATTTTGCCGAGAGTTGGTAAATGAAAAAGCCGGGAAAAAATGTCAACAAAAGATAAAGATCCAACATCAACAGAAAAATCAAATCCTAATTTACCATGGTAACATTTTTTATTTGTTCATTATGTGTAAATAATTGTATATTTGAATAACTTTTTGTTTAACATCATTAAACTCTTTTTGTGGTAAATGTATACATGGTGTAGGGAAAATTTAGTATGGCATCAAGTGTGTGATTTGCTCTATTATACTTTAGAAATTGGATTTATGCTCATAATTTACCTACTTTGAATGATGTTGAACACATTGATTCATTACTTATACTGTCACAGTATGACACATGTAAAATAAAAAAAAATAAAGGATATAAAAAAAGGCTGAATTATAGCCTCTTGCATGAACATGTGACGTGTAACAGGAAAAGAAAATAAATAGCTGGACTGGGAATCCAACCCAGGACCCCTGTATCATTAGTCAGGTGCTCTACCGACTGAATTACCAAGGCTTATATTCACGACTGAAACCATTAAATTCCTTCTTTCTTTAATAAATTAAATATCTTGGTCTGGCCTCAAAGATAAAACCCAAATTTTTATATTGCCCCCTTGCAGGACTTTAAACTGCAAGTCCCGGGGTGGACAATGGCACCAAATCTGTAATGGGAAAAGAGGAAATGTACAGCTGGACTAGGATTCGAACATGGTATGCCTGCATTACAAGTATAAACTGTGTAAAGGAATTGTGCTAGGCCCAAAGAGTAAAACATTCATGTGTGATGGTTTTGACCACCCACTGAGCTACCCAGGCTGCTATCCTGATGGCCAAAACCATTACACATGAATGTTTTACTCTTTGGGCCCAGCACAATTCCTAATTACACAGGTTTACACTTGTTACTTGCCTCCAAAAACTTAAACCATGACACAGTCTAGATTCTAAAGACTATGATGTTGCATATTATGGCATTGAAGTTTTTGATAGAAAATAAAGCTATTTATATACAGTTTAAGTGTATCATTGAGGGAGTCAGCAAGATTCTAGTTCTCCAATTTTTTGAGGTGAAGCCAAGGGAAGTAGTCCTGACTGAGGGGATCTGGAATCTTGGTAACTCCTGCAATGATATACATTTTATCTGTTTTATTATACCGATACAGACATAAAATTAAGTGGATTCAAATAGTGTGATTTCAAAGCAGGGATTAGCTCACTGAACTAAAACACAGGGATAGGTTCATTCATGTGTCATACCAATGTAAAAGTAAAATCTAGAGGATTATGGATAACTGGGAATTAGCTTTCGAAGGAGGGATTAGCTCGCTTGACTAACGCACAGAGATTAGTCCATTCATAACAATTTCTAGGGAATTAGTCACATCTTACTAACAATCTATTGTTACATAGGGAAAAATCAGTAAAGTTATTATATATTTTAATTTGAATACAGTGTCTTGTTGAAATTCATTTATTTGTAGGGTTGAAAAGTACAGACCAAAACATTTAGATGAACTTATATCCCATAAAGACATCATTTCAACCAGTAAGTCATTTAACTTGTGTGATATATTTTTCAAGAAAACAGATAAATGGGTTTTATGAAAATATTCCTACATATAAGTTATAAGATAAATGGGTTTAATGAAAAAATTCCTACGTATAAGTTATATTGCCTTTCCATTTATGTGATAGATGTGATGTGTAACTCTCACTTTTACCAAAACACACAATAAAAACAAAACAACAATAAGTTTTTCGCAGTTAAACTTCATGGTGTTCATCATAATTTGGCTTTTTTGTTGTCCTCTTTCAGTTGATAAATTTGTGAAAGAAGACAGACTCCCCCACCTGTTGTTTTATGGTCCCCCAGGGACGGGGAAAACTAGTACTATCTTAGCCGTAGCCAAACAGATCTACTCCCCAAAGGAATTCAACTCCATGGTCCTAGAGGTGTGTATAATATTTAGTCAATCATATTTTATTGTTACCTACTTATTCCCCTTTGATCAGAGACTTGACATTTAGAAGAATTAATAACGCCTTGCTCAATTTATCCACAATGATCACATAATCCATGTTAATGTACTGTAAAATCATATATTTTCATGGGTTCAAATTTTCGTGGATTAAGGAAAAATCGTTAGTTCGATGGGATTTAATTTCGTGGATTAAGAACTTTTAAGCAGTAGTGCATATCAAAATTTACATTTCGTGGTGGGTATGAATTCGTGGGTCTGTTCATACCTCGAAAACAACGAAAATTAAACCTCCACGAAAATTAGTGATTTCACAGTATATTTAATCCTTTGCTCTCATTTTCAGTTAAATGCTTCTGATGACAGAGGGATTGGGATTGTAAGAGGACAAATTCTGAGCTTTGCCAGTACAAGAACTATCTTCAAGTATGTAGGAACAATTATTTCAAACTCTAAGAAATGTCATGCACATTAAGTGGGGAGTCAGAGTGAATAAATTAAAAAAAAAAATGGAAAACCCCAAAGTAACATGTTGACCATGTCTAAAGCATATTCTTTCTGGTGCAAAAATAAAATGGTCTCTCATAAAGAGAATCTGAGTTTAATTACTTGCTGAAAGTGAGGAGAAATTTATGAATGGTGAAAGATTCAATAAGACCGTTCACTTGAAATTTGACGGAAGTTGAAGTAATTTTGCTGTTCATTCATTTTTCCCAAAGTGCTTTGTTTTCACTTGCTATTAAATTCATTTTAAGTCTTAAAAGTTAAAATGTATCTCAAGTTTTGAAGTGCATGTGCTTGTATTTCAGATCTGGATTTAAGATTGTGATATTGGACGAGGCAGATGCCATGACAAGGGATGCACAGAATGCTTTACGAAGAGGTACAATGTTTAAGCTGTAGTAGTCACAAGGGTTACATTTGTAAAGATATTCTGTGAATTATAAGAATGAAATGAAATGTAATTGTAAACCTTTCCATTTATGAATTGATATAAATGTTCAAAACAAAAACATAATCTGTATTAAACAATTATTTAAGTATTACTTACACTTGAGAATGCTGTGTTATAATATTTCAGTAATAGAGAAGTTTACAGAGAACACTCGTTTCTGTATCATCTGTAACTACCTGTCTAAGATCATCCCCGCTCTTCAGTCTCGATGTACCCGATTCAGATTCGGACCGCTGGGTACAGATCAGATGGAACCCCGTCTACAGCATGTCATAGAACAGGAGGGGTACGGACAATCTTCTGGAAACATTCTTATATTTTGTGGTTTAACTCACCAGACTCCCAGACTTGGGATTGTCTCATCTTCGCTAGCCAAGGGTTTTCAGTCCACACCGCTCCCCATAAACCCGCCAAGGATTTATGGGGAGTTGTGCAGATCGAAAAAACCCTTGGCTAGTGAAGATGGGATAGGCTCTCTTCAAAGTTTTCTGGTCATTATTGTTACTTGGAATGATAACCCAAATGTTCCATTTAGAGCTGGGACTAAGTAAAGTAATGAATCTTTTTTTTTTTTTGAAAGATGTAGTCTCATAACTGTAACAGTGAGTGCAAATAAATTGAACACCATTCTTTATGGAAATTTGTTTGCACCAACCATTGCCCTTTTGAGGGTACATCCTTCAAAAACTCATGATGTTTTATACATTTACATTTAAACTCTTTCTTTTATCTGCAAATGTGATTTATATGTTAAAAGTTTTGTAACATCCTTCGAGTAAATTACAATGAATGGAAGTGCCAGTGCAACAGCTACTGTTTAATGTGAGCATAAACTTTGATTTTCACTTATGACTTAGCACTTGCAAAAGTGTGTTCAATGTTTGTGATGACAACATATAAATCATAGTGAATACTTTTAATCCTTTGACCACCTCTCTGTGTTACAGTGTTTTGAATGCTGAAGCTTACCACATGCTTTATTAGTAAAACATGTGAAATGTTATTATTTGGTGTTGATTTTAAAACTCTCTGTTGCTAATGACGGTCAAGGCCTTTGCCCTTGTCGCTAGTTTTGATGAGGAAAAAAAACTTGCATTTATTCAAAAAATTTGATTTAAAATACTCTTGTGTGTATTCTTTGTAGTTGTAATGTGACAGAAGATGGAATGAAGGCCCTGGTAACATTGGCTAATGGGGATATGAGAAAAGCCTTGAATATTCTTCAGGTAAGGCTTGTAAATAAGTGTACAATATGTAGATTGTTAAAGATTTAACTTAGCTGATATAGATGAATTATTGTTTATCACCTGTGTGTTACATTATTTGACAGAGTACTCACATGGCACATGATGTGGTCAATGAGGACAATGTTTACACCTGTGTAGGCCATCCTCTCAGGAGGGATATAGAGAACATCATTAACTGGACACTCAACGAGAACTTTACCACCTCCTACAACAGTATCCTTTCTTACTGTCAAAGATTTCAACCAAACGCTATTTTTAATATGCTTTTATAAGGGAAAAGAATGGCTAAGTCTCTCGAAAGCTTGTTATTTAGTTCTTTTTTGTGGGCTCACGTTCAATTAGGTAGGTCTCTAATTTATACCTCCCAGGAATCCCATTAATTGGCTCACAGTACCCCCTGTTACTATGGATTTTCTTTATCAATTCAAAGATATCCTGGAAATGAAGACAGAAAAAGGTTTGGCTCTACAAGACATACTGACAGAAGTTCATACCTATGTTCATCGACGTAAGTATAGTGATCTATTTATACCCATGTGCAATATTTTGAAGTGCTTAAATTTAAAAAAAATCACACATTAAGGCTGTATAAATTTAATTATCTGGTTCTCAGGCCAATTTTCTCCTTAACAGATGTGGGAGGGCGGCATTTTATTAATCATTTTATTGACAATAGAGTAGGTGAGGGAGGTATTTTTCTAATTTTAGAATTTTCTTTCAAATAAAGATAAATTTTTTATTCACAGATACTTTCCATGTCTGATCAAAAGGTTTGCTTTATCCATTGCCTATCAACCTGTGGACATCGTAGGCAATGTTTTCAAATGTATTTTTAGCTCACCTCAACGAAGTTGGGGGGAGCTTATGTGATACCCTCGGCGTCGGCGTCGGCGTCCCGGGTTAAGGTTAAGTTTTTTGGAGCAGTTTTCTTTTTAAGTACTTCTATGTCCTATATTGATTAGACATGCGTGGAAGATGTTTCTAGTGTGTTTCATTGTACCAGTCAAAGTTTCAGATGCTGCAATTTCAGCAAAGGAATGACCAGGTTAATGTTTTTGGTGCAGGTTAACATTTTTGGTGCAGTTTTTGGTGTAGGTCTCATTTCCGAGTAACTATAAGCCCTATGTTGACCAAACTTACATGGATGATACATCTTAGGATGCATACTACCAGCCTTGCTTCGGATGCTGAATCTGACCTA
>PRKT01000089.1:841595-860745 GCA_003671525.1 Saccostrea glomerata | reverse complement strand
TGACCAAACTTGCATGGATGATACATCTTAGGATGCACACTAATGGACTTGCTTCAGATGCTGAATTCGACATACATTTTCCAGATAATAGACCTCGTAAAAGTTATGGGTGCAAGTCTATCACCAAGAAACTATAAGGCTTATATAAGCCAGTTGCACAAATGATGCATCAAGGGATGAAAACTCTCAATCTTGCTTCAGATGCTGGATTTTAATTACATTTTCATGATGAAGAATTAGTTTTTAGTTTTTATATAGGTCTATTCCAAAGTATCAAAATTGCATAAATTTTGCATTTTTGGATGTACACTTTTTGTTGGTTAATTGTGTGACTTAATTTGCCTTACTTAAAGACAACACACGTTGAGGTGAGCTCTGTAATCTCTGATTACCTATGTTCAAATGAAGTAGCCAAAATCTCGTTGCAAATGGCTACCAGAAGTGAGATTTGAGTACTAAACTACAAAAAAATGAGGACAGAACTATTTTTTCTGGATTGGTCTCCGCAATACCAACTTTTTATTTTATCAAAAATACAATAAAATTAGCCTTGCAGCTACCTCAAAACGGTTGCACACGGGACTGAGAACCAGAATTTCAATTTTGTGTAGTCTGAATAATATAATATTTGAACTGAGATATATTTTAATAAATAAGGTTCATATGTATTAGTTTAAAAGAAGTTGCAATTATTTGCATCAGTATTGTGTATTACATGTACAGTGTAATACATACCCATGGTTTGATTAACTGTAAAATCACAAATTTTCAAGGGGTCAAAATTTTCGTGGTTTGCAGGAAATATATTGGTTCATGGGGATTTGATTTCATAGTTGAAGAATTTTTCAGTAGTAATATATGTGAAAAATTGCATTTTGTGGGTCTCTTCTTACCTTGAAAACAACGAAAATTAACCCCCACAAAAATGAGTGATTTCACAGTAAGTTATGCATATAAACACTGTTAACTACTGTGGAATTGTCAATGTTTGTAGGTGACCAATGTTCACAGAGTTTGTTGAACATTCTTTTAATATAAACTTACATCCCAATGAAGAGTTTTGTCAACATGTTTATTCAATGTACGAGTAACCTATGAAATAAGTCCAGATGAACCAACAAAATTTTGCTACCCATAACATTGACTTTCACCAAATAAAATGATTCCACAGTAATTTGTCATTATATAATATATACACCATAAGTAAATTATCCTTCTTCAAAACAAATCCTTAAATGTATATAGCAAAAAATCACAATTTTTCTTTTTGAAGTGTAGAAAAAGGATGATATGCACCATCCAGGATATAGATGATTTTGATGTTTCTTTTAACTTTGTTTTCTATTTCAGTTGATTTACCAATTAGCGTGAAAATTCATCTTCTTGAAAAAATGGCAGAGGTTGAGTGAGTATTATATGTTCATTAAACCATATTTATATCGTATAAGCAGAATTTTTAGTGGGGATTTAATTTTGGTATTATTAGCAAGGGTGCTGAGATTGAATATCCCTAAAAATTAATTGCGTTTCATTTGTAATTGCTTATTTGGTACGCATTCAAAAATCACTAAAATAACTTACTGCTAAAAACCCTCAACTTTTAAGGTCAAATCCCTAAATTTGTGTTACGCTAAAATTTCCACTTATAGTATGGTAAAACAAAATCTCTGCAATCTCAACTCTTATTATAATAAACTATATCTTAGGGGCATAACGTGCTGTGGTGATTGCACTTAAATTAGGACTAAGTTCTCATCTAAATTACTGTAAAACATCAGTGCTCTGTTAAGAACCTGGGAGAAGTTGCACATAAAATTTGGTTATCTTTAAATTATATTTCATTGTGGAAATGTAGTTGACTTTCATTCAAGTCTTGTTTTGCTCTCGTAGGTACAGGTTAGCCTCTGGAACCAATGAAAAGATTCAGCTTAGTTCTCTTATAGCTGCATTTCAAGTGGCTAGGGACCTCATAGTGCAAGAAGCTTGACTTCCTGGGATAAATATTTACTGTTGATGTATGTAATGCTGATGTGGTATAATATAAAATTTCTTTTCACAAATATTATTTGTTTGAATTGTATTTAGTCATTGCTATACAAAAAGAAAATTATTGGGAAATTTCTGTCACTGTGGATATTTTTCTTTTTTAACATACCGAGTTTGACTGTTTGTTTTACACCCTTCTTGAGTGATATAAGGCTTGTCAAATCATTGCCTAACAATCATGTATCTGCCTTTGTAATCAAGAATTAGGCTACTACAGTTGTATTAAAAACAAATTTAAATTTAAACCTTTACATATTTATCTTCATGATCAAATATTGTACTACAGTGTAAAAAATGTATTTGTTTTGAGGAACTAAATGCCAACATTGATTCAGCCATAGAGTGAAGAAAAGTAGCCAGAGTGACATTTTTAACACAACTTTGTACCAAAAATTTTTGTCTTAATATACAAGGTGTTAGCTATGTAGATTGAACATTATATAAAACAAAGATAACAGAAATTTTATGCCTGACATAATGATCTCTCTATTTGATGACATCGTAATAGGATGTATATTCTCTATGCACTTTCTATGCATTTACGTAAAGACTTTAATTAACTGACTGCAATGCTGTTTGAAATTAATTTTGGAATTCAACAAAATCTGAAATTTAAGATTGAAATAAAATATAAACATGATTTTAACCTAGAAATACCAGCGGGGTACAGCTTGAACAAACCATAGTTGCACACCTTTCTCTCTTATAATGTGGGGTAATTTTAGCTTGCCATGACAAAGTCCAGATGAGCCCTATACTATATACTCCTTGGCATTGGCATCTGCATCCTGGTCAAAGTTTATGGAGAAAGTCCATTCCCAAGTAACTGTAAGCTCTACATGGTTGAAATTCCCAAGTAATTCTAAGCCTTTGTATGGATGATGCATCTAGGGATGGAATTACCAGATTGGCTAAGAATGCTGGGTTTGAGTTACGTTCCAGATGAGTGACCAGGTTAAATTTTTTGAGCAGTGCATTTCCAAGTAAATACTTTAGATCAAAAATTTTCGAGACCCCTAACATGCTATTTTGTGATTTATATCATTGGTATTTATAAGCATGACAATTTTTCACAAATGCTGATTAGTGATGAATATCGGTATATCCTACGCAAATAAAAATGTATGCAAGAATTAAATTTTTCAGCGAGCTCAGTCTCCCATTACGGGCAAAAAGTTCTCATAAAAAATTATTTACAGTATAAACTCTGCATAGACAAAACTTGTGTGCATGCCTGAGGGATGGACACTACCAGACTTGCATTTCATGCTTTGTCTGACCTTTTTTACCAGATGAGTGACTAGGTGATAGTTTTACAATGTATGAACAGTTCCATTACCAAGTAACTAGGCATTCAAACTGGACCAAACTTACATAGACTATGCATCTAGAGATAGACACTACCAAACTTGCTGCAGGTGCTTGGTCTGACCTACATTTTCCAGATGAGTGACCAGGCCATCTTTAAAAAGATATGTAATTAAGATTACGAAGCTCACCTTGACGAATTCTATTTGGTTAAGTAATACAAATCTCGCATCATATTTTCTTTATATTTAGTATGCATCCTGACATAATATTCCTGCAAGACATGTTTTATTTTATAGTAGGTCTTGCAGTTCATTTGGAATTGACCTGTTCACTAATCAAGAATATGTCTTTCATTTCCTACATCCAAAGCAAGTCTAGTAGTGTCCATCCCTAGATGCATCATCCATGCAAGGTAAAGTATACAGGACAAAAAATTACAGAGCTACTCCAATAACAGAAGCCTGCTCACTTATCTGGAAAATATATGTCATATTCAACATCTGAAGCAAGTCTGGTAGTGCCCATTCCTATATGCATCATCCATGCAAAGTAAAGTATATAGGCCAAATAACAAACTCCAATAACATTAGCCTGATCACTTATCTGGAAAATATATGTCTATTCAACATCTGAAGCAAGTCTGGTGTCCATCCCATGATGCATCATCCATGCAAGTTTGGTCTGGGTTGGGCTAAAAATTACTTTGGAAGAGAACTCCAAAAACTCTAACCTGGTCACTCATCTTGAAATTGAAGGACAGATCAAGCATCCGAAACAAGTCTGGTGTCCATCCCTAAATGCATCATCCATGCAAGTTTAGTCCAGGTAGGGCTTATTATTTGAGAATTAACTTGCTCCAAAAACATAACCTGGTCACTCATCTGAAAAATTTTGGTCAGATTCAGCATCCGAAGCAAGTCTGTAGTGTCCATCCCTAGGTGCATTGTGCATGCAAGTTTGGTTTGGGTACGATTTATAGTTACCTTGGAATGGACCTGCTTTAAAAACTTTTTATCCTGGTCTCTCATCTAGAAAATAAAAGTCATATTCAAGCAAGTCTGGTAGTTTGCATTTTTAGAGGCATCATCCATGCAAGTTTGGTCCGGGTTGAGCTAATACTGTAGATCACTTAATTTTCGCGACACCTTATTTTCGCGAGATAGTCATTGATAATTGAATAGCGACACAAAATTTTCACGAATTGTGGTTATTGCTCTATATAATCTAAAGGAAAACTATTATACGCGAGAATTAAATTTTCGCGAGCACATTGTATCGCGTAATTACGCGAAAATAAAGTTCACGCGAATAAAAAGTGATTTACAGTAGTTACTTGGGAATAGACCTCCAAAACTTTAATCTGGTCTTTCATCAGATTCAGCATCCAAAGCAAGTCTGTAAGTGTCCATCCCCAGATGCATCATCCATGCAAGTTTGGCCCACGTAGGGCTTATAGTAACATAGGAATGAACCTGCTCCAAAAACTTTAACCAGGTCACTCATCTGGAAACTATAGGTCATATTCAACATACGAAGCAAGTCTGGTAGTTCCCATTTCTAGAGGCATCATCCATGCAAATTTAGTTCGGGTTGAGCTAATAGTAAGTTTGGAATGTACCTGCTTCAAAAACTTTAACCTGGTCACTCATCTGGAAATTTAAAAGTCAGATTCAGCATCCGAAGCAAGTCTGGTAGTGTCCATCCCATGATGCATCATCCATGCAAGTTTGGGCCAGGTAGGGCTTATAGTAACATGGGAATGAACTGGCTCCAAAAACTTTACCCGGTCACTCATCAGGAAACTATAGGTCATATTCAACATACGAAGCAAGTCTAGTAGTTCCCATTTCTAGAGGCATCATCCATGCAAATTTAGTCCGGGTTGAGCTAATAGTTACTTGGGAATGGACCTGCTTCAAAAACTTTAACCTGGTCACTAATCTGGAAACTGAAGGTCAGATTCAGCATCCGAAGCAAGTCTGGTAGTGTCCATCCCTAGATGCATCATCCATGCAAGTTTGGTCCAGGTAGGGCTTATAATTACATGAGAATGAACCTGCTCCAAAAACCTTAATCCAGTCACTCATCTGGAAAATATAGGTCAGATTAAGCATCGGAAGCAAGTCTGCTGTCCATCCCTAGATGCATCATCCATGCAAGTTTGGTCCAAGTAAAGTTTATTATTTGGGAATGAACTTGCTCCAAAAACATAACCTGATCACTCATCTGAAAATGTATGTGAGATCCAGCATCCGAAGCAAGTCTGTAGTGTCCATCACTAGATGCATCATGCATGCAAGTTTGGTTCAAGTAGGATTTATAGCAACTTTGGAATGGACCTGTTTCAAAAACTTTAACCTGGTCACTCATCTGGAAAATATATGTCATATTCAACATCAGAAGCAAGTCTGGTAGTGTCCATCCCTAGATGCATCATCCATGCACGTTTGGGCCAGGTAGGGCTTAAAGTTACATAGGAATGAACCTGCTCAAAAAACTTTAACCTGGTCACTCATCTGGAAAATATACGTCATATTCAACATCCGAAGCAAATCTCGTAGTTCCCATTTCTAGAGGCATAATCCATGCAAGTTTGGTCCGGGTTGAGCTAATAGTAAGTTTGGAATGGACCTGCTCAAAAACTTTAACCTGGTCACTCATCTGGAAATTGAAGGTCAGATTCAGCATCCGAAGCAAGTCTGGTAGTGTCCATCCCATGATGCATCATCCACGCAAGTTTGGGCCAGGCAGGGCTTATAGTTACATGGGAATGAACTGGCTCCAAAACCTTAATCCAGTCACTCATCTGGAAAATATAGGTCAGATTAAGCATCGGAAGCAAATCTGATGTCCATCCCTATATGCATCATCCATGCAAGTTTGGTCCAGGTAGGGTTTATTATTTGGGAATGAACTTGCTCCAAAAACATAACCTGGTCACTCATCTGAAAAATGTATGTCAGATATAGCATCCGAAGCAAGTCTGGTAGTGTCCATCCCTAGATGCATCACGCATGCAAGTTTGGTCTAGGTAGGGTGCATAGTTACTTTGGAATGGACCTGCTCCAAAAACTTTAACCTGGTCTCTCATCTGGAAAATAAAGGTCATATTCAACATCAGAAGCAAGTCTGGTAGTGTTCATCCCTAGATGCGTCAGCCATGCAAGTTCATGGGAGCAGGTACTGGTAAATTTCTTAGTAACTATTAGCCCTACTTGGACCAAACTTGCATGGGTAGATGCATCTAGGGATAGATACACCTAGACTTGCTTTGGATGCTGGATCTGACCTAAAAATCACATATATGTGACCAGGTGATAGTTTCTTGCGCAGGTGCATTCCAAAGTAACTGTATGCCCTACCTGGACCAATTCTTGAATGATGCATCAAGGAATGGACACTACCAGCATTGCTTCAGAACGAAAATGATTTACTGGACATTAACACGCTGTTTAAACAGTCAACACCTCAAACTTTCAAAATAACGAAAGGATGTCAATCCAAATTTCCTTAACTATCTCCAAAAGTAGTTTTATCCTTTTTATATTAAATTTGAAATAATATTAATGTTGGATTTGGAATTTATTTTCAAGATGAGTGACCAGGTTTAATGTTTTGGAACAGGTCCATTCCCAAGTAGCTATAAGCCCTTCCTGGACCAAACTTGCGTTTCAGTTCAGTTTATTTCACCCAGACCAAACTTTTGGTGCATGGGTACACGTACAATAGAGTTTGAGTTGCAAACTTTCGTCCGATCTTAGGGTACCTAATTCTACTGGAAGTCGGCGAGAATCAGAGTGGTGAAATCTCTTTTTCTTTGTAATAAGTCGAGCTGCAGTATTTCGGTTTTTTATAACCTCTCCACAGAGCGTTTGTGTATCCTAATTGCTAAATAGTACACTACATGTATTACCGAAGTCCAGCCGTGTATAACTGGTAGGTTCACTAGTCTTCCATGCATCTGTTGAGATGAAACTCTTAATTCTGTCAATGTTGCGATGATAATTACATGTTTTAATGATGGATGCTACTTGCTTTTCCAAGGTGAGAAACTTGTCAAAATGGATTCCTAGATTACGTGCAGACGTCACACTGTTGATGACGCTTTTTCCAACCTTAATTTGTAAGACCGCCACACGGACTAATGGAATTTTGTAAAAAAAAAAAATAAATAAATGAAATAAAACAAAAGGCCCATGGGCCACATCGCTCGAGCACTGTAGCTTAGAAAGCAGAAATCAGTTTATTATTGAAAAGTTTAAACCCAAAATTGGTCCCTTAACCAATCCTTATCCTGATCAGCCATTGTGGCCCCGCCCTACCCCCAGGGGTCATATTTGAAAAAAATTGAATCTACACTACCTACTGATGCTTTCATATAAGTTTCATCTTTCCTGGCACAGTGGTTCTTGAGAAAAAGATTTTTAAAGAATTTTGCTATATATTTCAATGTAAAACTTTGATTGGCCATTGTGGCCCCGCCCTACCCTGAAGGGTCCTGATTTGAACAAATTTGAATCTACACTACCTAACTATGCTTCCCTTAAAGTTTCATCTTTCCTGGCAGAGTGGTTCTTGAGAAGAAGATTTTTAAAGAATTTTTCTATTTATTTCTATGTTAAACTTTTATCGGCCATTGTGACCCCGCCCTACCCCCGGGGGTCATGATTTGAACACACTTGAATCAACACTAACTGAGGATGCTTCAATATAAGTTTCATCTTTTCCGGCACAGTGGTTCTTGAGAAGAAGATTTTTAAAGAATTTTCCTATATAATTCTATGCAAAACTTTGTGTGGCCATTGTGGCCCCGCCCTACCCCGGGGGTCATGATTGAACAAACTTGAATCTACACTATCTGAGGATGCTTTCATATAAGTTTCATCTTTCCTGGCACAGTGGTTCTTTAGAAGAAATTTTTTAAAGAATTTTCCTACATTTTCAATGTAAAACTTTGATCGACCATTTTGGCCCTGCCCTACCCCCTGGGGTCATGATTTGAACAAATTTGAATCTACACTACCTGAGGATGCTTCCCTAGAAGAAGTTTTATCTTTCCTGGCATAGTGGTTTTGGAGAAAAAGATTTTTAAAAGATGCCATTAATTTTTCATTTATTCATTATTATCTCCCTTTAGAAGAGGGCTTGGCCCTTCATTTGAAGAAACTTGAGTCCCCTTCACCCAAGGATACTTTGTGGCAAGTTTGGTTGAAATTGGCTCAGTGGTTCTTGAGAAGAAGATGAAAATGTGAAAAGTTTACGACGACGACGACAACGCCAACAACGCCTTCGGCTCAGGTGTGCTAAAAACTATCAATTGGTTTTGTTTTTGTTTATTTAAGAAAACCGTGGTGAAAAAATTTCTCCAATTACTTTAGAAAATACCGGTATGACAAAGTTTTAGTCCTAGAACGAATCCCTTTGGGACACCAAACTGTAGGTGGCAGGGGTCTGACGCGATCCAATGATTACACGTTGTTGCCTGTTGGTAAGGTATGATTGTATCCACATTAGTGATTTTCCAAAAAAACCATAAGTTGTCTCTTCATGTTGGAAAAGTAAATTGTGTGATCTATGGCATCAAAGGTAGCTGAAAGATCAAGGAGTACCATTACAGCAGACCATTGATTATCGGAGGCCTCCATGATGTCATGATTAACCCGGAGTTCAAGTGCCGTCTCCGTAAATGCTGTGGTCTGTAAGCCGATTGCAAAGGATCCGTTAACATATTTTTGTCAAAATGTTCGTCAAGGCGATGAACAACAACTTTTTCCAAGATTTTCGATATAATAGAGAGGTAAGAAACAGGACGGTCGTTTTTATAGTCTTCTTATTATCGAGTACATTATCAGTAATGGTCCTACTAATGCCTGCTTGAACATTGTTCGGTTGGTACTTCTGATTGTAAGTATCAATGATGCTGGTAATAAATGGAACCGTGACATCCAAATTCTTTTTGAAAAGACGACGTTGGGACGGGGTCAAACTCACAGGACATGTTCACTTGCCTAGAATTGCTCTCACTTTGTTGTTTATTGTGTGTCTGAAGCTCTGCAACAGCTCGCCACTAAAAAGTAATACCCATGGTATAGTCCTTTCTATGTTAAAGTTAGTAATTAAGTTTTCCCACATCATCTCTAACTGTGGCCAATTTTCACGATAAAGAATTAAAAGAATGTGTTAGATAATTCTTTATTGGATGTCGACGATGTTGGAATAGTTTTCTGTAGTTTTTCCACCACTGACATTGACAGTTTAAAGAGTTCATTGCGGTCCTTACCACATTCTTCAATCATTTGAGAAAAATCGTCTTGTTTGGTATATGCACGAGTTTGACTTTGGTAGAACATATGCCCCTGAAATTTTCTCGATGAACCTCTAGTCCTTCCCTGTACCTTATTCTTTCAGCTCTATTTCTCTCACGTTGTGTGTCACAGAGTTCTTCAGAGTACCACTGGGTTTTTGGTCGAAGCACAAATTTCGTGCATAGAGGGGGGTTTCCACAGCATTTTTTAATATGGTATTACATGAATAATATGGTCCATTAGTTGAACAACAAACAATTTTTTTATCAGGTATGTCAAGACTGATTTCCTTTGATAACTCATCTAGATCAATATTTTTCGATTTGCAGAAAAACTATTTTCTTCTCAGTGCACTTTGATGTACTGTATAAAGGCAATGATTAAATGGAGTGATGATAATAAAAAGAGTTTCCATGTGCATCCAATAAGCATCCAATAAGTTCGGATCGTGCACTGATCTTGTACACTTCCTCAAAAAGCCGCCACAAAAATTTAAGCTTTTCTGGTCCAGTGGTTCTGGAGAAGATTTTAAAATATTTTTTCCATATATTTTGATGAAGAAAAAAATGGATTCCCTTCTGTGGCCTGATCACCCTACCCCTTGGGTCATTATTTAAACAATTTGAATAACATTCCAAGGGATGCCAGTTCCACAAGTTTCAGCTTTTCTGACCCAGAGGTTCATACAACAGGTGATCAGAAAGTTCACTTACGGAGGCTCGGGGGTCAACAAATTTAACCATCAGATATAATTATTTTTTTAGATATGATATCTTAAACAGTCAACTATCATTTGGCAAAGAAAAAATTTCAAAAATTTTAGTTTAAAATTTGATCATTTTTCAATATCTTTATATGGAGCTCTTCTTCTGAAGGAGATCAATATACTCTAAAAATGGCCACAACCCCCCAGCCCCTTGAAGCTTTCTGCTTTTGTGAGCTAAAGACTGTATTAGCCATCTAAAATGGATCCAGCGTCAAGGTATTTGTCGAAAAAAAAACCTGAACGATTATGAAGTTCACTTTGACAAATTTTATCTGTTAGGGAGGAAAATGAGCAGTAAGGGTTTTTTATCGTGCCAACGCCTACCACGACACGGGACCTACGTTTTTTAGGTCATATCCGAAAGACCCGTGTCATTCACTTTTAATGACAAGCGCTTAGCGAAGGAACAGTCACTATATTTACGTCTTAGGTTTGACGCGGCGCCGCGAACGAGAATCGAACCCGGACCTCCCAATCACGAGGCGAACGCTCTACCACTAGGCTACCGTGACCGGTCTAGAAGATTACGATGCGAGTTTTGGCGAAAACCTGCGATTAGAATACAAAAACTAAAAATACTTATGATAAGATCGAGTGAAATAAACATAAATGCTAGTTTCTTGTAGTAAAATTTCTGTGAACTGAATAAAAATCAGAAGTGAATAAGAAGAGTTTAAAGATGGACTGGCATTTGGACTCATGCGAGAAGCGCAGCATTTTGCAGTCCAAAGTTTCATCATACCCAAACTTACGCACACTAGGTATTCTTTTCTTTTGTTTCAATTACGAGAATCCGTACGCAATGCAGTTTAAAAGTAAGCCGTCGACTGTAAAAGTCCACTGACCCATCTCCGCAAGCCAAGGTTGCGTACTCATGCACAAACCATAGGCCTATCGTGCTGTTAATTTTTTTCTTGAAATGTGATTGGAATTTATTGATAACGTTCGATATATGTAAATTACGATGTCTATGTTCAGTATATTTCTTGGCTGTATGGTCTCGAGAATGAAAAATACCACTGGACGAATATTTTGAAGATAATGTTCCATTCTATAAATATCTATGTGTTATCCAATTTAAGCTGATGTGCTGATTTGATGCAGTAATATCCGAGGATGCTAGATTTACAATAAAAGACATTGCTAATGCACTTTGAATTTCATCCACAATAGTCCACTGGAATCAAACAAAAATAATAAATCTGTCAGAATAAAATTGCTTCCAAATGAGTACCTAATCTATACCTATAGATGTCTTACGTCATCTGTGTAAATATTTTATTATTCAAAAACATTCCAATTGTAAACACAAGTACTATGAAGTTGACATCAAAAAGATGCTTGAGTTTCTGATTGACAATATCTATGTGGTTTTTGGTGACCAAGTCTTCCAACAATTTAATGGAATTCCCATCGGTACCAATTGCGCCCCCTTATTAGCAGACCTATTTCTGTATTCAAATGAAGCAGAATTTGTTCAAAATCTTATATGTGAAAAGAAGAAAGCACTCACTGTGGCCTAAACTCGACATTTAAATGTATCGACAAATTAATTATAAGTTTTGTCAAGTAACAATGGTATTTCCCTTTCTTACTTCGATCAATACGATATATCCTGGTGAGCTTGAGATAAAAGATACCACAGAGTCTGGCACATATGTTTCATATTTGGATATTTTACTTGAAAGAGACGTTAAATGTAATCTAACAACCGAGCTCTATGATAAACATGAGGACATTAACTTTACAATCGTCAACTTCCCTTACTTATGCAGCAATATAGCTTTATCACCTGCATACGGAGTTTATATATCTAAGTTGATTCAATGCACAAGAGCATGCTCTACGTATGAACAATTTCGAAAATGAGGTAAATTATTGAGAACAAGTTGATTAAACAAGAATATAAGCAGTCTCGTTTAAAGTCATCTTTTCGTAAATTCTATTGTCGATACAATGACCTTGTAAGCAAATACAATATATCATTGAGTCAAATGCTATCTGGCGTTTTTCATACTTATTGTTAGTCCATTATTTATACATTGAATTGACGATGGATTTTTGCGTTATTTCCCTATCATGAAAAGGAGCACGCGGCGGATGTGACCGGTCGGCGGGGGATGTTCATTCCTCCATGGGACCTGATCCCATCTCTGATGTTTTGGAGGTCCGTGTTCGCTCTGCTCCTATTTTGTATTGTTTTATGGATTTTTTTCGTCTCCAAATGTTTCACTCCATTTATTTCCAGGGATCCCGGATACCTATGAACTTTCTGTAAGTTTTAACCTATTAAGATCACTATGAAACCATAAAATTTATAATTTTGTATCACAAAAATCAATTTTTAAAAAATCTCCTTTTTTCACAAAACGATTTTAACCATGTATGGACACGGTGTTTCATGAGACCCTCTTTTGAGGTCAGAAATCCCCTTTCCAAGCAAACTATTACACAAATACATGTATAACTAATGTCAACAATTTTGACATATGAAAAGCGGCACTGATGAATTTCGACTCTGAAAGTAAAAAAAACAAATAACAAACATCTTTTTAAAAAAAACACAAAAAAAGAATTCATTATTGCTCAACACAATTTACGAAAAAATCGTCAGATCTTTCGAATGATAATTGGACGTCCATGAAATCTCGTGGAACTCAGTTAGTGACGTGAATTAAGTGTCGAACATTATTAAAGGATATCCGCTTCAATTGTGGACCCTCTTGAATATCGAGATGGTGATCAAATATGTGGGCCATATCCCAGGTGGACTGTCTGTATAAGTTTATTCACGTGATGGTGGTTGGATAAATGACAGTGGCCGCTGCATATGTCCATTAAACAGAGATATCACCAAGCTCTTTTAATTTATTTTATATAGGAAGTCCGCCACCGACCGCATTGACGCGAATCTATATTATTCCTCGAATAAAGGATATGGAGAATGCTCTAAAAATAGAGCGTCGGTTTGGTAAACAGATTACCTGATTACCGTGATGGTGTATGCACCGACCAATCGTAGCGGAGTTAAAAGTCGTCTGCTGCGATCGATGAGAAGACGAACTCTCTTATATATAACAATTCATGACCACAACCCTTCTACCTTGGGGCGTACGTTAGCGCGCAGCTACACTGCGCATTTATATATAAATTATTGTTAAGATTCAGACACGTCAATAATTTTATTCTTATCCACAATGATTTATGCTGACTTTTTTGCAACAAGGCATTTTAATTTATTAATTAAATGAGAGCTGAGGGATTTTGACTTTTATTAAAAAAATATTCTGTGAAAGTTAATCATACCTGTATATTTTTCTTCTTTTTAATTTCATTTTTTTCTTTCAAAAAGTCTTCATTTTACATGTTATATTACGAGATTAAACCGGATGGTTTAATATATATAGCTAAGCATTATGCATTGCGATATAACCTGCAACTCCACCATTCCCACTTCCTCACACGACGCAGCTGTAAAGAAAAAATGACGTATACATCACGTGACTTTGTACTTCAAATGGTATCAAAACGAGGCCGCGTTCATCATATTCGCTGACTCCACAATGGCGAAGAGACGCACATGGGAGTGTTGTGACGAGTGATAAGGATTTTGTCCAGTGAGGTATGTTGTTGTCTTTTTATTTTATCTATATCGTAAACGTTAAATTAATTGAAGATGAAGAAAATATTTTGAGTTTAGAGAATAGATGTGTAAACAGAGATCTTTTACGATGTTAATGTTGATGGTCAATTTGACGTTAAATCAAAATGGCGACATTGGTGTCTGGTTTATGCAAATTTTAGTTTTCTATGTAACAGCATGTAAAATTTGGGAAAAAATGACGGGTGATTAAGGAGATATTGCTATAAATCATACGCAGAAACCCAGCCTCTTTTTGGATTTTAACCACGTGACAATTTCAGTTCCACGAAGCGTTTAACCGAAACTCGATTATTTATTGCATAATGTTACTATTATCACTTGTTGACAAATATTGAGAGGGAAGATCATGGTTTTTCATTCTTTAGTTACAAGTAGAAACAACAGCTATCATGTAACTGTTTTCAATCCTGGTCATCATGTTCATCAGGTTTGTTCCTCCCACACGGAATAGAAATATGTTAATAACACCAATTTTTGTCTCCTGCCTCTCCTCTTCTACAAATAATTTCCAATGTTCAAATGTGCATTCAGAAAATATGTGGACCATTTTGTGAAATGTTTGATAGTATACAAGATGTTGGATTGTTATTTCTTCTAAAAATATATTTGATAATTTCTATTTAAGCTGGGATCATTTTGAGGAATTGAGTCAGTTTAAGTTTAAGTTTAAGTTCTATCTTATTTTTAATTGTGAAGTAGTATAATTCAAGGTTTCAAAACAATATGTGACCAGTTTCAGGGTTAATCTGCCTTATGTAAACAATTTGGTTCTTTGACCCGATGTCCCAAGGCAAACAGTTTGGTTCTTGCCTTTGGCAAAATGCTTCTTATGAATGATTGGGAGGCAATGAACATTCAAAGCTCATAAGACTTCATAAATGTATTTGTCTTATTTCTTCAGTATTTACAATATTTACCTTTAAAATCAAAACAAAGCTGGAAGTGTATTTTAACCATGTAAAATATGAAAAAGGAAAAGATAACAAAAAGCATGAAAAGTGAGCATGATCTCAGAAAATTTTCAAACAGATTTGTGAACAAGGTGTAGTAAACACAGACCCCCAGAAATTACAGAAGTAGTTCGGGTGTCTAGGAAAAGTAAGCATCGCAAGTCAATCGGTCACACTCACCATTAGCATTATGTATTAATCAGGTAGTCAAATGTACAAAAACAAAGGTATAACAATTGGTAAAATCATTGCAGCCATAATACAACCCAACAATAATTGCCAGTGTGGCACAGTGGTTATAGCATCTGCTATCGAGTTGCGAAGTAAGGTGTTGATCCTTATATCCTGGGTTAGAATCCCAATGAAGGCAATGATTGGGAAGGGTTTGCACCATGCTCTACAGTCACATTGAAGTGAAAAATGATGCAGTAAATCAATCGCTGTTGGCACAAAGGTACGCATTCAATTTTTAGTGATCTTATTTGGAAACATTTTGACTGAGTAAGACTTTCTGACTTGTTCTACTTTTTTAATGCAGTCAATTTTAAAACAACAAATCTCATTGGTGGAAGCCCATCAATAACTGCTTCAGTTTTAATGAAGCACTTAGATAGGGAACATTACTTCATTCATTTGTAGGGTAGGGAGGTGCTCAATGCAAGTTCCTTTATATTTGCTTCTGGCATTGCATATGTTAAAAATTAGATTCAGTTAATTGAAAATGTGTTTTCTTTTGTATTTCATATTTGTTTGTCATTGACCAGGGCTCTAACACCACATTTTGGGACTTGGGCCGGGGCCATTCAAATTGGGAAAATTATCGTCATTTTGTGAAAAGTTGGATAACCAAAATTCATTTTTTAAAAATTCTCAAATTTTGGCCTTTCTAGCATTTTGTCATCAATTTAACTCTGGTTTTGAAGAAACAGTTAAACAGGAAAAAAAACATGGGTATGTAGGCTATTTATGAAAGTACATTAGCTTTGTCATTACTATCTTTGAGTGTTGATATGCTATATGTCTTTCTGAGTGACAGTGTATTGAGCAAAAATTTTCGATACGATACAATACAATATTTTTTAAATTATTTTTTATATTGGATTCTAAAACAAGTCCATCAAAAAAGGCTTATAAATCATTTAATGCATGGATTTCATAAAAAAAATTAGTGTTTTACTAGCAATTTTAAGTTCTTATCCCATAGTCAGTAAATAAAACACTTCAAATGGAAACTTTTAATGACTGTAAAATCAACATGTTAAGAAAAAATTGTTACGTATTTTATAATAACTATAAAAACTGTGTTATTTCTTTTATAAATCTATAATTATTGATCAGTTTTAATTCAAAAAAGTGAAATATAATCTAAATTGATGATGAAAATTCCCACCGTTTTAGCAGAATTAGAAGAAAAACTGCTTGTCTGCTACGTATTGGTAGTAATTTTTCGATAATATATTTTTCTTGAATATTGATACATATCGATATATTGATACAGCCCTATAGTGACAGTCGCTAGTCACATAGTCCCGAATTTCCTCGATCACATGGACAACTTTGCTTACCAATACAGGGCGAGACTGAACATGCCGAAGCGTGGGTATGTTTCTAGGTGAAGCTTACGAATGTTTAAATGAAATGTCTATTTTTGAAACCAAAATGTTTTTTTTTCTGTTGCAACTACATGACAAGATACTCTGCACTCATAGTTAGTAAAAATTTTTTAAAAACAATAACCTGGTTCCCCGAACCAGTTTACGAATGCATTTGGCGCGAACTAATAAAACAGTAGTACAGTTTCACTTTCATTTGCAAGTGTGTTTTGTTTATTTGGTTTTTTTTGCGATTAAGTTTCATGGACTTTTATTTTTTAATTTATATTTTGTTATGGAAATTGGGAAATTTACACCTTTCTTTTGGGAAAAAGGTACCTTTTTTGCATTGGGAACAGGGCCAAATATCGGCCCCAGATTTAGAGAATCAAGAGCCCTGCATTCATTTCTTAAAATTCCCCCTCAGATTGTATTGATGGCCCATTCATTTTCAAAATGGCCCAGTAAAAATGTTGACAGTTGCACCATAGTCCCAATGACCTTTTAGGCCTTCCAAATCACTGTGTGGGACATCGAGATTGGTCCTTCAGATGAGACCGTGTAAACCAGGGTCCTGTGTCTCAGTAGGTGCTGGCACAAAAAAGATCCCTCCCTGCTCAATGGCCCTCAGTGCGGAGTATAGGGCAAAATTTGTAGCTCTCCACCGGCAAATGGTGGCATATCGATATGTGTGAACAATTCTCAAGGGGGACGTTGAACAACAAACAATCTATCAATGTATTTTGTACTGGACAAGTTTCAATGTGATTTGCCATTTAAAAACACATTATGACAGTGAGTCATGCCATCAAAATGAAAATTCGCTGAAATTAGCCTGTTTTGAAAATGTTATATTTACAGTATATATATATATACTCTCACAGGCACGTACATGTATCATCGTTTTTTAAAGGGGGGGGCAACCAGAGAAAAACATTTTTTTTTTTCACTTACCTGTAAAAGTTGACAAGCAAAAAAAAAACCGCTCAGGGGGGGGGGGGGGGGGGAAGGGAGACAACCAACCTTTCAATGCACATTTTCAATAGTAAAGGTAATGTTGGGAGAAAAAAAAGCAGGGGCGGGCAGCTACAAACCTGTCTCATACAGACTTGTGTGGAGAAAATAAATCAGTTAGAAAAATATGTACCTCTCTCCGAAATACTATTTTTTATTTTCTTAAAGAGTATCGCAGGGGCTTGAGTACAGAAAACAAAACAAAAATGTATCCCAGAGAGAAAAAAAAATCGCCGAGGAATATGACATTTTTAAAACATGCTAATTTCCGTGATTTTTCATTTTTATTTCAATGAGGGTATTCAGACACACCAAAAAACACATCATACACAAAATTCATCATCCTGAAACCAAGCACCTATGTACTTTCCCCCACTAAATATTGTCAAACTTCTGAAAGTTATTTTCGTACGAGTTGTTGAAAATCGACGAAATCAACTTCTTCCGGCCGAGATCAGCTATGTGTGACGGAGTAATAGAGAAATGTTTGAAAACAAGAGAAAGCGACGGAATAGTGCTGGATAAAAGCTTGCAAATATTTTATTTCAATAAATTAGAATACCCGATGCTGATAAACAGCCCAGTATACCCCAGAAACCCTTGAAGTAAGTCAGTCAGAGGTCCCAGGCGAAATTCACAATGGCGCCCACTTACTAGCCTTGGATATTTTATAGTATAGAGGGGTAGACCTATATATACTTATCATACGTCATTTACAGAATTACATGGGGAGCGCCTATGGGTTTTTTTCAACATTCACAAGTCGTTCTATAAATAGCATTGATGCTCTGACATAAACAATGATTCCTTTAGTTAAAATCATAATATTTCGGACATTTTTTTGCATTAAAGTGCTGAAAATAAACATTTATATACTTTATGAACTATGGGGAGGTACTTAGTTCAAGCACATGTGCTTTTAATACACAGTGACCTTCACCTATATTCAAAAGCAGGAAAAATCAAACACCAAATGAATGTAAATAAGTTGACACAATATTTACATGTAAGCATTAAGCATTAATGAGCACCCTTTTTGTTTCAATACAACTGCAAAAGTTAAGGGACATTAAAAAAAAATTATAAAAAGGTGGAGGTCTCTAAGGGTCTATTAATTTGTAGAAAGCAAAAATAACACAATATGCACAAAACAGTAAAAAGACAATGGCTTTATAGGAAATTATAATAGAGCAAATATTTTTTTATTAGTTCTATTATTATTTTATTATGCCCCCCTTCAAAGAAGGGAGGGCATATTGCTTTGCTGCTGTCTGTGGGTCGGTATGTCGGACGGTCTGTCGGTCCACTTAGTTTCCGCTCATTTTCTTCGCAACCGTTACACATACTGAAATGAAATTTGGTATACAGATATAGTGGCCAAATTTTTTCAAAGCCAACTTCTTTTCATTTCCATTTTTTCCAATACAATACTAACTAGTACATTTTCCTTCATATCACAATACTATGGTATGAAGTAGGAGGGGGGGGGGGGGGGGGGGGGG
>PRKT01000089.1:800242-831246 GCA_003671525.1 Saccostrea glomerata | reverse complement strand
GGTAAAAATTTGTCTGGACCGATAACATTTAAGAAAACGTCGGTCCAGATGTCCGTTTGAAAAAAAAATTAGCGTAATGCAAATTTAATAAAGGTCGGGATCGGGATGCGTAGTTCAAGGTCAAAAACACAGAAAAAATGGCCGCGTTACGCAGCATGTTGACGATAGCTAAGTAAATTTGTTATAGCAAAGTCATAAAACTTGTCATTTATGTCTATATTAAAGACTCTCTATCCCAAGATAGGAAACTTGTTAGATTGAAGTCTATTGAAAATAAGAAAGGACATTTTGCTGCTGTTATTCATAAGATTTTACCAGCATCAAAATAACGGATACAAGTATCTGGTCTGACAAAAGTTTGACTGGTCCCACAAAACATTCGACTGTGTCAGACCAAATGTCTGACAGTGATTCAAAAATTTTGACAAGTCTGTTTAAGGCATTATATCTTACTGCAATATTTTGCCATTGCTATTATTAGCAGAGACAGAAAAAATTAATAAATATAGAGAATGCCTTCAAGGTGCTTAATCTTCAAAATAGCCACTGGGCTTCTTATCAAGTTGGAATAAATCATATCCTTATGACTTTGTTTATTCTAGACACAACAAGAGAAAGAACAAAGGGTTGAAAAACCAGAAAATCAAAACACCAATTTAGATTTAGAGGGCGAAGATTCACAGGGTCTTATAATAGATATTGAGGAAAATAATGAATTTGAAGCCCCCAGATCAAAAAACGATGAACCAACTCGGAAAGAAAGTAATTTCATTGCTGAAGAAAATAATGCAGATAGGGGAACTATCGAAACAGCTGGGAAGCCTGATGGAAATAACCAAGTCATATCCGTTGATGAAATTGATGAGAAGAATGAAGAAGTTTATGAGAAAGACAAGAATGAAGAGGTTGATGTGAAAGACAAGAATGAAGAGGTTGATCAGAAAGACAAAAGTGAAAAGGTTGATCAGAAAGACAAGAATGACAGTGCTGACACACAGAAAGAGTCTGCTGATGATGTTGAAGAAATACAAACACTTTTGCAAGAATTTGTTAATTCATCTAGTAAATCTAATGTATTACCAGACAGTGCCAAAAGTAGCATGGACCAAACAGATGCTTTGTCTGATTCTTCACAAAAGAGAACAACAGAAGATGCATGGTCAACCGTTGGATTAGTTAGATGTCCCCACTGTCTTTTCACTACTGACCAGAAAGACTTACTCGACACTCATATGTCATCATGCAATAAACAAAAATCGAAGAGGGAAGAAATTCATCTTATGTATTCAACAGATGGGAAATATGGATGTAAAAATTGTCTTTTTGTTTCACCACAAAGAAAGAAATTTGAGGAACATGTGGCTTTCCATATTCTTGCAGACCCATATATCTGCCTTTCATGCATGACAACCTATGATTCAAAAAAAGATATAGAAAAGCATGTGAAAAAATCACATTCAAATAAAATGGTCAAGTGTGGCCTGAGAGGATCAAAGAAAATCAACAAAATCATAGAGGAACTCTACACTAAAAAGGAAATCACCTTTTTAGGAAGACAGCTTAACAAGAAAATGTTATTGGCCATGATTGATCAAAAAGAGGAATCTTCTCAAATACCTGTCAATAAAAAATCTACAGCTGTAAGCCAATTGCCAAAAACTGTTGAAGAACTAGAAAACAAGATTACCAAAGAAAGATCCAATACTACAACAATCCTCTCTGTTCCTAATGTGTTGAAAGTTAATCAGCTTCCAAGCATTACTTCTCGAAAACCAGTTTTGTCTGCAAATACAACTACTTCTGCAATATCAAAACCAAAAGCTGTAACAATGACCAGTGCTAGTTTTCCAGTGAATGTGACCTCAGTTCCTCAGGCAGTAATTGCTCAACCAATGCCAGCAGTTGGAGGACCAGTTTTATGTAATGTTGTCAGAAGCCAGCCTCAGCCAGTGATACTTGTTCCAGTTAATTCAGTGCAAGTTCCACTTCATCAACCATTACAGCCAGGAACTGTAATGACAGGTCCATACTCATTACAGTCAGGCAAGGGACAAATTGGTTCCAGGTTAATCCCTGTTAGCAGATCCCAAGTTGGCCAGTTTGTAAATATCAGTCCTGTTCCACCAAGTGCTAATGCTGTTATATCAAACAACCAAACACAAAGATTGATTGTGGTTCCCAGTACTAAACCCCCAGCTGTAAGTGTTCAACAAGCCAATAGCTTTGTTCAGTATAACCATGGACAAAAAAGTCTTCCAACCAAATTTGATATACCATCTTGTGATTCGAATTCGAACAAGAAGCAATTGGATTCCACCTCTGCAGGGATTAATGATGATTCAGCATCTTTAAGATTATCAATTAAAGATGATGGCAATTTGAATAAACCAGAGAATCAACTGCTGTTAAAAAAATCAGGAAATATGTACTCTTGTCAAACTTGTGACTTGAAATCTGATTTGGAAGAAAACTTCTTGAGACACATATGGATACACATTCACCCAACTATGTGTAAATTGAGAGAACATTTAGAATATAAACCCAGCATATCATGCAAGTTGGTGTCTAAAATTATGGACGGTTTAAAATGTGCTGCAGCAGCAGCTGAGGCACAAAGAAAGCTATCCTCAGATGCCAAGAAAATGATACAGGCACCAGAACAAATTGTTCTAAGTTCTGATGAGGAGGAGGACAGTCATGCAAAAGAAATTGTTCCATTTGCAGAACCAACATCAAGTATTGACAATGCTGATTTAAATAATGGTGAAAATGATCTTCAAATTAGAATAACAAGTACATTTAGCTTGAGTGAACCTGCATGCAATTCATCAGACATTGAAAATGAAGATGCAGATAATATTGATCAAACAATGAAGCATGCAGATGATGAAAACAAAATATCAGAGATACCGCCTGAAAAAGAAATGTTCAGAGATTTATCTCCAGACAGAGAATCGTCAGATGAAGTAGGTGCAATTAAAGAATATGAAGTGGAAAAGACAAAAAATATGGACCATGATGATGCAAGCAAAGAAGTGCCATTAGAGGATGGGTCAAATAGAGATAAAGAGATCACTGGAGGAGAATCACATGAGAATAATGAAATGGAATCAAACTTAGTAGAAGAGAGATGCAATTCTTTAGTAAATGAAAATCAGAACATTGAATCAACCTGTTTAAAAGATCAACCTGATAAAGAAGCTAAGACAGAGGAAAACAGGGGAAGTCTATCAGCTATGAAATTTTATCAATGTGGATTTGAGGGCTGTGGATTTGCAGGATTAACCTCAACAGACTTTAGAGAACATACTCTAAACATGCATTCAGGAGCAAAAGAATTCAAATGTGCGCACTGTGGTCACAAAAGCTACACAGATGAATGTCATTTCCGACACATTTTTTGTCATGCTAAAAATCAGTCAGGATTGCTGTTCAAGTGTGGAAATGGTTGCAAGTATGCTTCTAATATTTTAAAACACTTCAGGGAGCATTTAGAAAAAGCTCATTCAACACTCAAGTCGTATCTGTGTTCCTCATGCAAGGAAGTATTCAACAGCATTGATGAACTCATTGGCCATTGTGAAGCCAATAAACTTCAGTTTGTCTTGTGTCCATATTGTACCACAAGAGATCCAAACAGAAGGATCATTCTGAAACACATTTCTACTATCCACCCAGGAAAACCCAGGCAAATTACTGTTACTGCGCAACTTATCTGTCAAGAAAGGGAATTAAATTCCTACACTGCACCAAAACCAATTTCTCCAGAACCTAGACCCAAATCACCAGTGCCAAATAACGAGGACCACAAGGAGAAATCACCGAAACCTTTCTCTGAAGACCAACCCATAAAAATTGAAAGAAGAGAAAGTTCTGATGAAAATGAAGCATCAATACCACATGAAAGCCAACAAGATGCAGAATCTTTCGCCAGTATGGATACTGTTGGAGCATTTGAAGAAAAACAGCCAGTTGAAAAGACTGGGGTAAAATTAGGAATTGGATCATTGCTGCGATGCAGCAAATGTTCCTACTTGGCTGTAAGCAGTTCGCTTCTTAGGAGACACAGACTTCAGCACATCAGACCAAGTGACAGAAGCAGGCCATTTTGTTGTACAGTATGCCCATCTTCATGTGACTCCATTGTGAAATTTGAAAGACATATCAATCTTCATGAAGGACAACATGAGATAACCATTTATATGTGTGAGCTGTGTAATTATCAAACTAATATTAGAGAAAAAATTGGAAACCATCTGCAAAAGAGCCACAGAGGGGCAAATTGGCTTCAGGATTTCAAAACAAGACTGTTTCAGACCACTGTTAATGTGTATACTTGTGAAATATGTGAAAATATTTACAAGTCAAAGAGAGAATATGTAGCACATGTATCAAGGCACAAGTCAGGAAAATTTAGGGGTTCAAACAAGGATGCATCCATTGACAAACATCACTGTGATTGCTGTTCATTCAGTTGTGATGACATACATACTTTTATTCAGCACACAAGTATTCATTTGATGGTGACTAAGTCATCATCTTCAGGGGAAGTCAAACAAAAACCAAGATCAGAATTCACCGGTCCAAGAAAACCATACTACATTCCTCCAGGAAATGTCTTCAAAGATTTTGTTCGATGTTGTGAGTGTCCATTCAAAACCAAAACAAGACTGGATTTACTTAGACACATAAAAAGTCATCCAAATTTGGAACCAAAGATGAAAAAGGCTATTAGGAAAGAAGCAAATCCTCAAGAAAGATCCACAAGAGAATTAATAAAATTTCAATTTGGAAAACGAAAGAATGGTTCTGAAAATGAAACTAATAAGCGATTGAGAACAATGGATTCCAGTAGTGAGAGTGATGAAGATGTTGATGTTGAATCTGACTTTGTTGTGCCTAGGAGAAAGCAAGTTGCAGTAAAGTCAACAAGTGGAGCAAATTTAAAGCAATCAAATATGTTCTTCTTAGGTGGAGATTTACTGCACAAGAAACTTCAGCCTTGCTTTTCTAAAGAAGAAGATGAACCTATGTTTCAGTGTATTATGTGCACTGATGTTTTTGAAGATAAATACACTCTCCACAAGCACATCCTAGAGCACATGAATGTTTCATTTTACAAGTGCAACTATTGTGAACATGGGGAACTTGAAAATTCGGCAATGGTTACACACATTCAAAAAACACATCGAAAACCTATTCAACACTCGAAGGTGAAGCTAGAGGACATTGAAGATGAAATTAACAGGGCAATCCACAGTATGAAAGCAAAAGAATATTGGGGAGAGAATGAATCAATTCCAGATGAGAAACCCATTCTAAACATTCCGATTATTTCCCCTCCAGCAGATCAAGAGTCAGATGAATCTGCAAGCAGACAAGAAGCTGAATCTACACGTGTTTCTTCTCCAATTATTTTGAAACAGCCAGTGCTGAATGAAAAACCGCTACCAACACCTGACAAGAATAAACTCCCAGAATGTGTTATTTCTTTCGGAAATAATTTTAAGTGTATTGTTTGTAATCAACAGGCTGTCCAATCATACATCTTGGTCAGGCATGCAATGACACATTGCTCAAGGAAAAGATTTCTTTGTCCATACTGTGATGAAAAAAAATCACATTACAAATCAGATATTTGCAAACACATACATATGAAACATAGAGGTGAGGAAGTAAGAGTGATTTATGACAAGACTGATGTGGAGTTGGACGCTCAATACATTGCACCAAACTTGATGCAACAAATTCTGGACAGTCCTGATGAAGATCAAAAAGTTACTTCAGGGCAGGATGAAGAAGAGAAAGATATCAAAGTAGAAATCAAATCTGAGGCTGATACCAAGGCAATGGAGAGCAATGACAGAAAAGGGAAAAAAGTTGTGGTAGGATTTAGATCAGTTTACAAATGTTTGCTTTGTAAGCTTACATTTAAAGGAAAAGGAAAAATTTATAAACATATCCGTGAAACCAAGTGCAAGAGACCTATATGGAGGTGTTCAGTTTGTAAAACCAGAAAATTTAAAAGTGACAAGGAAAAGGTGATAAAAGACCATATAAAAGAAAATCATAAGCTCAATGGAGATGCAAAACCTGTTTTGTGTGCTCTTAATGGCAAGATTAGAAAACATACGATGCCAGTAACTGTCTTGAAACAAGAACAAGAAATTAAGAAAATTCAAAATACAGAGGAACTAGCAAATGAAGAGACAGTGAAGGAAAAAGAATCCGAAGAGGCCATAGCAACAGTCATAAAAAAGGGAGATTCATGGAAATGCTCAAACTGCAGTTACACAACAAATGCAAGAGCTAACTGTGTGCGTCATACATATACACATGCCTTGTTCAAAAAATTTGGATGTCCAGTATGTTCATTTAGAGCAAAATGTAGTCGAAATGTGAAAAATCACATGCAGAATTGTCATCCTGGAGAGAGAATTCGTTTTAAGATATACACAGAAACTAGCAATTCACCAAAGAAATCTTGCATTCCTGATGAAAAGAAACCAAAGGAGAAAGTAATTTGGACACCCCCACAGCCAGTATCCTACCAATGCCAAGAGTGTGGATTCATGTCAGAACGGAAATCTAGTTTATCTAAACACATTAATGCAAAATGTTTCACTCCTCTCAAAGGATGTTCTGAGTGCGATTTTACCAGTATAAATGAAGACAACATTGCAGAGCATGTGAAAAACTCACACAAAGCAGCAACACTTACTGATTTACCTTTAAGTGGGAAAATTTTAACTGTGTTTTCCAATGAAAATGAAAACTTGCCAAAATCAACCAAGAAGGACGATGAAGAGACTACGAAGAAGAAAGGTCGCTTCCATTTAAGAGTTAAAACATTGAGCAAATCACCAATTTCTAAACCTTTGTCAAGTGAAATGAAAATGTGGAGTGAAGAAAACGAACAACAGAGTATGAATTGTCCAGTTTGTAATGAACATTTTTATGACCTCAGAGCATTCAGAGACCACTTTGTGAACCAACACAAAGAAAACAAACTTTTATGTGGTGAATGTGAGGAGTATGCAGCACATCTACCTTCCCTGTTGTTTCGCCATGCACGTCTCTTTCACAGCCATACAAAGGTTCAAGATTTGAAGTTGAAGGCAATATCTCAAAAGGCTATTCAGGAAAAAGGATTGGATAAACGTCCATGCATTTTGTATAGATGTCCAAAATGTGGAAAAATATCAGAGAGGGGCCCGTTAAGAAAACATATGTACACCCATTACAATTACAATCCATATCAGTGTAACCATTGTGACATGAAATGCAAAATGTCAAAGAATATCAGAGTGCACCTTAGCAAAATCCACCCTGATAAAGATACCACGGAATATACATTCCGCAAAAATGAGAAGGTTGAAAAAGAGATAACAAACTTGTTAGATTTAAACAGATATCAAACATTGACAAGGAAAACAAAAATGAATACCTCAATGTCCAAAAAAGGAGAATCTACATCATCACAACCAATTCCAAAGCTGAAAATTAAGAAGGAAGTATTGGAGAACCAAGAGGAAGATATGGAAGAAGAAGAAGAGGGTGATGAAGAAGGTGAGGAGGAAGAGTCTTCAGATGAAGACGATGAACCAAGAGGAGACTTAAAACACATGTTCAGCCCTTGTCATAATTACAAGGTGGAATTTGACAACCGAAGACAGAAGACTATTTACAAGTGTAGCATATGTCCATACCAGAGTACTGTTAACAAGACTATTGTTACCCATTTTTATCACCATGTTCCTCATGTCTTCAAATGTCCATACTGTGATTTTCAGTGCTATCCCAGGTGAGTTCTACTGTAGTATTTTTGGGAGGGGGGCATAAATTATTATTTCAATTTGTCAAAAAAATATCTATTTTCGCTTTTTTGTAATGAAAATTTAAACTTGTATTTACAGATCAAAGATTGCAAATCACATAGTAAAACTACATCCAGGCAAATCAGTTCATGTGGTGGATTTAAGACAAAGGATGGGAAATTTTAAGTTTAGAAATTATGAAAAAATTGCATCTGTAGCTAAGACTAGAATGAAGGAACAAACTAAAAAATTGAAAATGAAATGTGACAAATCATCACAAGGTATCAAAGAAGCCCAACCAACAAACTCGCGGAAGAGGAAAGAAAGAGATGAGGATGGTAGTGGTGGTGCAGGTAAATTATGATACATAGTAGTTACTGCATATCATCTTTTATTTGCAAGAAATTTATTTTTTTGCATAATAACTGGAGACAGTTTGCTCACAAAAAATTTCATTCTCTGTGAAAAAGAGTTGCTGGCAATCTTGCGAAAATAAGGTGTCTTTAATATTTAGTGATCTAATTGATGGAAGAACATTTTAGTTGAAGCATAAATATGAAAAATTCTTTTTCCTTTCAGGGAAGTTCAAAGACACAGGAAAGCTGATGTACAACTGTAGCTTTTGTGATCACCGAGCAAGTGGCCTTTATCACTATCGGCAACATTTGGCAACTCATGATGGGTTTAAGTATCTTGTTCCTGGGACTCAGATAGAATCAAGATTAAAATGTGGCTACTGCTCATACTTAGCAGTAGATGATGAGGATTTCAATGCACATGTGGATTATCATTTTGCCACACGGCCTTTTTCTTGTCCTTATTGCACATTTTCCCAGTATACTGCCAGTGCAATAACAAATCATATAAAGAGATCACATCCAGGAAAAGAAATAGATGTTGTCAAAGAGAGCGATAGTAGTTGTCTCAATAGCCAAGAAATGGAAACTAAAGCTATGTTAGTAAATATGGAACCTAAAGTCAAACTCACAGATATTTTTGCTATGAATCCAGAGGAGTTTGAAAAACTTCTGAATGATTTTTCTGTTTGTGTGATTGACCTAAATTACATCCCGGATGAAAAGTTTCATGCCGTGTCAAAAACATTAGGGTTAGAAAATGAAGAAAATGATGAGGAAAATGCACCCCCAGCTAAAAGGATGAAGAAAGAACCAGAGTGTGATGAGGATAATGGAAACGCTAAATTAGATGAGTCTGGTGATTTGGAAACGATGATAGCAAGTGGTGAAATCAAAATTGAAGAAAATCAGAAATATGATGATGTTAGTGACTGTGAATTAGATGTTGCTGATGATATTTCTTATGAAGATTTGAGTGATGATTAAGTATTGTCATATATATCTTGAAAATATCAATGTTGTATCATGGATTTTGTACAGCTGCTCACAGTGTCGTTTTATTTTGATACAGATATTATATGAAAGAACAATTTATGGGTTAGTGTTATGAAGAACTACCGGTATTACTGAGAATTCCATATTCCTGCAAATCATGTTTATTTTGTATTAAGTTTTGATTTATATGTGCATTTTATTCTATGAAAATTTGTTAGTGCCTAAATATTGTGATAGGGAAACCGGCTTCTTGTTGGTTACACCAAGGTCATGAAATGAGCAATTGATAAACCCCAGCATGATTTACTATTTTAAGTATACTAGTATTAATTAATCTCAAATTACTAAATGCTTGAAAAATTAATTTTTTTATTGTGTAGAGACTTTGTGATGTATAGAGATACATACATTTTATAAGCAACATGTTTTATAATTGTGATTAGTACTTGTAGTGTTGCGGCATTTTACGTATGTATATAGTTAGTGTATCAATTCCTAATTTCTCAAGCTCTGCTTTATGAATTTTGATCAAGAAATCACAAAAAGCTAATGATAATTCTCTTTTTTCATTGCAGTTGTACATCTTGTAGATTAAGAATCAGTTATAGAGCTATAAGTTGCATGGATTTATGTCCATTTCTTTGCTGCACATCAATAGTTAATCGCTGTTTGTATACAATGTGGACTGGTTGCATGAATTCCAGAGGATTTCGTAATTATGTTCTTATACTGAATGTACGTATCTTGATTAATTGCATTATCAGTAAATCATTTAAAAAGATGATTTATGTGTTTTTCCTCTTAGTTTTCCGCTTTTTTGTTGTTGAAACTTTGCAGATCCTCATTCTAAATTAAACACTAATGTTATCGATAATGAAATGTATTAACGTGGTGTAGGTTTAACCATATTCAGAAGTTGTATCTACTCTGGTATCTCGAGATACTACTCGACCTAAAACAGAGTACTTGGAGTAGGATAAAGTCGAACCAGTTTTATAAATAAAATTGGCAGTAAACGGGAAATTGCTTTAGACTGTTTTAGATACAAGCAGTAGCTACTGTAAAATATTGTTTCCTGATTGTTTTCGAAAGACTTCCCATTATTTGAAAAGGAGAGGGAGGTAAAATCACAATTTTCATTATCTTCTTTATCACAATTGAAGGCGAAGGTTGGGGATAAGTATTGATTATATTAAATTTTTGAAGGTTTCCAAATACGTAGGCTAAAAAAGTTATATCTACTGCGATAACATACATTTGATTACTCTATATTGCTATTGAAAAGCAAAGTACAACCCTACTAATGTGTTCGGAACCTTTAATTTTTTTCGATATTCTGCAATGAATAAAATCCGAGGAGTTCATAGTAGCACTGACAGTAGCTGGCGAGATATAGAGAGACTTGAATGAGATAAGGTAAATGATTCACGGAAATATGACTACGAAGTGACTAGCACGTGGATACATGATAAACAGAAAAGTGATGATAGGTTTCAGTTTTCAACGCTACATATATCTTGAGTAACGCACTTCAGTTTCTCTTGAATTCATTCAAACTTCAATTAGCATTCCTAATGTCATTATTTTATGTAGAAATGTATAAAATTTGGTTTTGGATAAACATACTTCCATGGGAACTGGGACGATACTGTTTGGCGTAAGATTAGCAAATGAGGCATTGATATGCCTTATACTGAAAGATCAGATGTTTGAGTTGAATTACATTGTGGGTTACTAAAGATACAATTGCAAAAAAACCAAACAATCTATAGAAGATCGGAAAGGCTCTAAGAACTTTTCCATGCATTTCGGAGATGAAGCGTAATCTGTCCGTTCGTATTCTATTTATTTCCATGCTGAAAGTTGCACACATTTTATGTGTTAAATAAACGTGGAATTCTAACGTTACAGCATTCTCATAGCCATACTATCAGGCGATTTACTTTCATTCTAATTACAGCGTGTCACTTTGTTTAATGGAGCGTGTTAAAGTTTTACATGTAGATCACAAAATTTCTTATCGATTGAATGTTTGATTTTAATGAAAAGAACACTAAATGCATATAAACAGAGGAACCAACAATGGCTTTGACTGACCACGTGTTGTTGCCTATTACAAATGCCGTCCTCGTATACAATCGTTCAATACGATTAGTCAGTATTATTAGGGTATTGCAGAGGCCTGTTCAACTGATCAAAAGTTCGCGAGCGCTCGCCAAAATGACTATTGTACAGGTATAAGGAATTTTGGCGAGCGCTCGCGAACGTTCGCTCCGCTGAACAGGCCTCTGGATTCTCTTTTTCAGATGCAAAGTAGTAAATCATATCTTTAAAATCAAACATGATGTATATTTATAGCAACTTTCAGTTAATGTTCTTGACTTCCATATGTTTAATTTACAAGGACAATGAAACGCAGATCATACGTCAGGAATGCATTAAAAGATATGGAGGTAAAGAACGGTATTCAAGATCAAAAGTCCATAAAACGATACGAAGTAGGTTCAGAGCAAATACAGACCTAAAAATATCAGAGGTGGGTTCAGGTGACATAGATGAGTGAGCATCCCCTGTCGACCTGTCATATCTGCCATGTGTTCCTTGTCATGATCATGAAAGAAATGACAGAAAACCATTAAGGAAATGTCAAACTATTCGAAACTCTATGCATACAGTCTGAAAAGGACAGATTCTCCAGAAATTGTTTATTGCTGAACGTCTCTCGAGAATTTTCCACTCGTATGGAGACGCCACCACTTGCCGGTGGAGAGCTGCAAATTTTGTCTAATACTCGGCAATCAGAGCCATTGAGCAGGGAGGGATCTTTTTCGTGCCAGCACCTACTGCGACACCGGACCTCGGTTTATACGGTCTCATTCGAAGGACCCGTCTCCACGTCCAACAGTGGGATTCGAACCCGCGACGTAAGGATCAACTCCTTACTTTGCGATTCTAGAGCAGATCCCTTTCTGCTCAATGGCCTTGAATGCCGAGTATAGGACAAAATTTGCAGCTCTCCCCCGGCAAGTGGTGGCGTCTACATCCAGAATAAGTGTGGACACTCTCGCAGACACACAGCAAATTTACCAACATTGTGAAAATCAGTAGCGAGTAAACCAGATCCCCTCTCCTTGGTTATCCAGACGAGCTCGGATTCGGCGTTGCATACTCCTAACGAGACGTCCAAGGACATTTTGGGGGAGGTTATTCTATTCCTTTTGCAATGCTGCAGCAAGTTCTTGGATATTGGCAGGTTGACGTTAGAGAAGCCGCTATCTCAGCAAGTTTCAGACATGCTTGATGAGGGAAGGAATGGACTTTGTGCAGGATGTGGTAATGTGGTGATATTCTGCTGTTGGGGACACTAGTAATCTGTAATGATCCTGGCCCTATGACATGTATCTGACATTGTCATCTTGAAAAATAAAACAGCAGCCATAACGACGTGCAAACGGCACAGCATGGGGTGCCAAGATGTTGTCCCAGTAGTACTGCCCTGTGATACATCCAGCAACAACGTGCAAGTCTGTTCTGCCGGCAGCAGTGATGCCTCCTCTTGCCATTACAGATCAACCCCATACCGATCATGTCTAATGGCGTTAACGTTAGGGAAACGTCCGTTACGTCGATGCCAAACCCTCCTGTGTCTGCCCAGGAATTCGAAGTCCAAAATGAACCTTGACTCATCTGAGAATATTGCATGATTCCATCGTCGGGGCCTAGTGTGATGATCCCTTAACAGGAAATAACACGAGAACATCGGCCGAGTAAGTGAAATTTGTGCAGTCGATTCCTGATGGTCTGGTCCCTCACTACCAAACCAGTACCCCTCTGAAGTTGAGACCTTATCTGATTTGCTGTTGCCATACGATTTCTCAAGGCAATTATGCTGATGAATCTGTCCTGAGTTATTGCCTTTGGTAGTCCGGATCGTGGTCCATCCTGAACAGACCCTGTAGCACGATGTCTTGACCATGAGCTGCTGATAACAGACTGGAAAACATGCATTGCCCATCCCACAGCTACCTGTCTTCTGCCAACCTGTTGCATGCCAAGGGCATGTAACCTCTCATCCTGTTCTTAGATGGTCTCTGCTTAATTGAAGACTTCAACAACTGATAATCTAATGCTTTTTCTTCATAATCTTTCTTTTAATGTTTTAATTAAGCTTCCGGTTCAGACGCGTGCAAATTTGAGACACAGCCATAGCCGACTTAAGGTAAGTCAATGCAAACATTTGCCAACTTCATAGTCAGTCAATGCAGAAATTTGCCAACTTCACAGTCAGTCAATGCAAGCATTGACTGGCTACTAGTAGTACACAAGATTTTGGTATTAATGGAGCTGGACGTGGACTTGTGTTGTTCTCCTGCAACATTTGAGCAGCTAATGGGAAGATCTACCTCAGTTTGAGTTGACGTAATATTAGTATATTAGTTGGTCAAGGAAGGTGAACTGAAAAAGTTGAAGATAGCGAACAGTCGTTGATCTCAAAAATTGTACAAACAATGCAATTTCTGTGATGCAGACCTTTGGAAAATCCGGAGTTGGGATCAGGTACCAAAGAATAAACATCCCCTGTTACCCGCCGAGAGCCCTATGATTGTATTGATCATGTTAATGGAATTTCCCGTAGTCAAATTCAGTATAAGATCAAAGGCCTAAAAATTTGTATGAAAAAAGTTGCCAAACAACAACCCAATAATATGTTATAAATCCGTATATTTGCTTTAACATGTGTTTAACGAGATAATCATAACGACCCTTAAATTATAGGAAATGTCGACGCAAACGAGGATGTAACATCAACTTATCTGTTAGTAGCCTGCCTGTTTAAAAACTGATCGTACCTCGAAGATTGGTCTGGAGTACCGTATAAGTTGGGCGATAGTGGGATTTTACTACATGTACATGAATGAGAGAAGTTGACGATGGAAAAATTGAAATCATTTCGTTTGTTGAACAATTTAGTTGTTAGTTGGTCTTTATAAAACGGCACAGTTTCATCAAAAAAGATATGCAAAACAAAGATAATGATTCTTCCCGAGTCAAACCTTTGGTCAAAGAGAAGGCCAGTGATCAAGAATTTGTGTGAAGTTCTTTATGGTTCTTTTATGTTCGAATAATGTCTCCACTGAGAGTGCTATTCTTTACAGATGGACCGTCAACGAAGCTCAGTCGGTATAGAGCACTCGCTCAGTGATCGGAAGGTCGTGTAGTCGAATCATGGCTCCAACTAAGCTAAGTCGCTAAAAAATAGGTACATTTTGTAGCAACTGTTCCTTCGCCAAGCGCCCGACATTTTCAAGTCATTCGGATTTATTATCTTAAAATCGAAGCACCGTGTTGCGGTAGGCATTGGCACGATAAATGTAGGAACCACCTCTGCTCAATGGCTCTTAGTGACAAGTAAAGGACTAAATTTGAAGCCCTTCTTTGGTATATGCATGGTGATGTCTCTATATAATAAAGTGAAAAACCCTCCAACAGGACGTAAAACACCATACAATCAATCTCTCGAACGATTTGTAGGGGAAGGTTAAGAGAATTTCAGCTCCCTTGTCACAGCGCGCTAGAATACACAGTCGGAACTATATACATTTTCAATACTCTAGGAAAAAATGTAAAAATGTTTTATTTTAATTTAATGGAAAACTATAAACCTGAACAATAAACGTAAAAATTAACGTAATATGCGTTTAAAATTAATTTTTCACTTTTTTCCTCGCAATGTTTGTTTGCGTTATTTAACTTTGCAACGTCATTTAACGTCATTTGACGTCACAATTGGCTCTTACATCTATTAACTACGGCAGTTTTGAAAGGCAATAAATTAACATATAAGATTTACGAAATAAGCAATCATGAAGAAGGAAAATAAGAGAATTTAAATATAAGCATTGAATTCATATTTTGGGATGTCTTCGGCCCTATAACACACCTGGCCGTGCCGACAAATTATCATACCGCGCTAATGCGCGGTATTCAATTTGTCGGCACGGCCAGGTGTGTTATAGGGCCGAAGACATCCAAAAATATGAATTCAATGCTTAAATAGCTTTAATTCATGATCATGCCAACAACAACACTTTGTTATAACGCTAACTTTTTAATGCGATAATTTATTTGTAGTTTTTAAACATTGTTATAATTTAGGGAATAACTATCTTTTAATTTGGTATTTGCGACCGTTAATGCTGATTTAACGGACGCAAACTGAGTTTTACCGGCGACGCGTAAGCGGAGCCGGTAAAACGGATGTTTGCGACCGTTAAATCAGCATTAACGGTCGTAAATACCAAATTAGATCAGTTATTCCCATTCTAATGCAATCCATGCATTTTGTTTGTTGTTTACGTCTTATTTTGTTGAATTTTGTTATATAAAATACGTCACGGAGCATTGTGTTTTGCGTCGCTCTATTATGACGTCACAATGTAAAGCTTTCACTCTCTTTAAGGTAAGTCACTCCTGAAATTTGTTATATCAAGGATTTTTTGAGAAGTATATTTTGGATAAGTACTCATAAAGTGTAACTCAAAACCGCAAAGAAAATAGGGGGTCAGTGTGCATCCTACTGATCTACGGTACATTTGAGTTGACCTTTTTGCACTTAAATTTCATCTCTTTGGTTAATTACTTTAACCCTTATTATATTTGATTAGATGTAAGCATTGCAATAAATATAATCTTATTTTACGTAAAATAGTTTGAATAATATTTATCATTAAACAAATCTTGCAAATTAATGCGCGTAAATTATTGTGTGACCTTTTTGCACTAAAAAAATAACATATTTGGGGTATTAAAAAACTTAATAAGCAATAAAAAAAATTCTTATATCAAACTTTTTACGACTTGAGTGCTGATCAGTGACAAGTATCGAGTAGTTTAAAATAATGAAAGAAAAAGGTGGGGTCAGTGATGTTAATTTTGAAATATTTGTCAAAATTTGTGATTTTCAGTCAAAAAATGGTGTAAATTTGACCTTGACTTCTTTAATATATTTTCATTTTTTGGAAAAGTTTGTTGAGGAAAGGTGTAAACCTTAGTCTAAAAATATAAAATAAGACCTATATTAAATATTTTTAGCAATATCAAAACGGAAAATATTCTCCGAGTAAAAGTATGTGAGGCTAAATTTCCATTACATTAAATTTTATAAATGTGCAGTTTTGCAGAATTTTCTGCTAAATATCCTTCCACCAAAAGAAATAGTCCCTCATAAATCTTGCTTCTTTGTAGATTTTTGAGCAGTTTTTCCATTGAATGTTAAAATATTTACATTGTTGAATTTAGATATGTTATAAAAATTGAATTTTAATAAGTAGTTTTGAAGTAAAAGCTTCTGCGTGAACTTTTCTAAAAAGCTGACGAGTGATTTACCTTAATGCTCGTTTTACTGCTTCAAACACCAGTGCATTAGCCAATCAAAATGTGTTTTACAAAACAATTGCATTAGAATATGTGAGAACATCTTGGCGTATGGAATGAAAGATGTGGAGATAACGAAAAATATTCAATATCTAAGTCCATAAAACAATACACAAATAGGAGCAGAGCAAACACGGACCTCCAAAACATTAGAGGTGGGATCAGGTGCCATGGAGGAGTAAGCATCCCCTGCCGACCGGTTACATCCGCCGCGTGTGCGCCTTGTCATTATCGGGAAATAACGGAAAATCTATCGTTAATTCTGTTTATAAAAAATGGACTAACAATAAGTTTGATAAACGTCAGTCAGCATTTGACTCAATGATAAATTGTATTTGCTGACAAGGTCATTGTATCGACTATAGAACTTAATTACGATATGATGACTTTAAACGAGACTGTTGATATTCTTGATTTACCAACTTGTTTGTCAATAATTTAACTCGTTTTAGAAATTGTTCATGCGCATTCTCTTGCATTCTCTTGCGTATCGAATCAACTGTGAGATATAAAATACGTATGCAAGTGATGAAGGTATTACATCAGTAAGGGAAGTTGACGATAGAAAAGTTCAAGTCATCATGTTTATCATAGATATTGGTTGTTAGATTATCATTAAATTAACGTCTTTTTCAAGTAAAATATCCAAGTATGAAACAGATGTGTTAGACTCTGTGGTATCTTTCATCGCATCTCAAGCTCACCAGGATATATCGTATCGGCATAGGAATGGAAATTACCATTGTTAATTGACAATACGTCGTCGATATATCTAAATGTCGAGTTTAAGGCAACAGCAAGTGTTTTCTTCTTTGCACGCATAAGATTTTGCATAAATTCTGCTTCATATATATACAAAAATAAGGTCTGCTAATAACGGAGTGCAATTGGTACCCATGGGATCGAATTCCAATAGATTATTGGAAGACCAGTACAAAAACAACATAGATATTGTCAATCAGAAACTCGCGCATCATTTTGATGTCAACTTCAGAGTACTTGTGTATGCAATCGGAATGTGTTTTAACAAAATAATTTTGCACATGACCAATGACCAGGTAAGTAAATTTACGAGTTCCATTTTTATTGAAAAAACAGCTGTCAATGATATCAAAAAGCCAGGACTTTTAATTTATCGTGGGGAATGGTTGTGTATAAAGTTGAAAAGTCGTGAATTTTTAAGCTGTTGATTTTTGTAAAATCTTGTGATTTCAAATTGTCAAAAGTTCTTGGGAATTTTTGAGTATCCACATCTGATTCACACCACCTCTTGAATATATTGTTGCACAATACTCTTGAAGTTTTTCCTTCACTTCTGTCAATATTTCAGTGAGGAGTAAAGAAAGAGGCTTGGTTGAACATTTACTGGAACCTGCAATGTATCTTTGTTTCTAATTTAAGGATTCTTATGAAGTTTCGGAATCCAATATATGTATTGTAGTTCAAATTCATTTTTGTTCTTCAGCCCCCAAAAAGTCAAAAGTTCTTATTGGCTAATTAGTTTGCAAGCAACCATATACTAGGTATGAAGAAATGTTGTGAGGCTAAGAGAAAGCGTCCCAAAAGAAAAGAGCACACGTGGATTTAGTTGATAATTGTCCACCCAGGATCTCCACTGACATCCTTGGAGAACTACGGACGATCAGCTGAAAATGGCAACAAATACGTTACATTTTGTTCATTATCGAATATGTTCGAAATGGACCATATATTTCCCTATGCCGAATGTATGCGTTGTTTAACGTCCCTTCCGAGAATGTTTCACTCATATAAAGACGCCACCATAAATCGGTGAAGGGTTTCAAATTGAGAACTTTGTTCGATACTTACAGCGAATTACGAAATAGCAGTTAAAGCTATCGTGCAAAGTCATAAACCTATTATACGCAACCAGCAAAGCGGTGTCCGCCATATTTCTCTACTCTGCGAAAGTTACAATTCCAAATATATGTGATCAATCGCGGTCACCGGCTATTTCACACGCTTCAAGAAGGCCTAGTGTGTACACTAAACCCCCCAAAATATGTCAAACTTGTACTGTCTTCCGCTAAGTTTCAGAAACTAATACAATACAATTTTTTGAATGCTTTAAAGATATTGTAAAAAAAATAATAAATTCATAAAAAAAATAAATGTTACAATTTTACAAGCACGTGAACTTTTGCTTATGAAAAATAATTTATAAAACACCGTATTACAATGCTTACCAGACGCCAGACAGTACAAGCCTGATCATGGTTCATACGATAAGTAAAAACAAGAGTTTTAAAAAGTAGAAGTATTGGAATTCTTTCCCAATTTTTTTTTCAGCGCATCAACACATCCCGTAAGTACGCCCTGCGACATGTCTGTGAAACCGGCCTGTCCAGTTTTCTAAAAATAGTAACGATTTTTTCATGCATACCTCGTTGCCCGTTCGGGGATCAGTTATTATCTGGGTAAATATTACCCAGATGAAAATATTTATCAACAGAAACCCTAAATGTATTGAAATTAACATTTTGAATTATATATTCTTAAGAAATGTTCATATATTTTGTGAATATATTGAATGTAACCTTTAGAATTATATATTCTTTGAAAATTTTAATATATTTTGTAATCATTTTTCTTTTCTCTCTCTCTCTCTCTCTCTCAAACGTACACAATATTCATGCATGAATACAGGACACAGGCGTCGGAAGCAAATTGAAATGGGATGGGGGCCAAACCCCCCTAGCCCCGCTTCCCCCCCCCCCTCCATCCCAAGGCTTATGCAGGAATGGATTAAACTTTTCCTTGACAAAAAAGGGAATACAATGATAAAGCATAGGATACCGAAATCAGAACTATAAACAAAGTTTTAACTTTGAGCAATGATGCAGAATTACATTTTTTGGATAACGTAGAATTCAAGTTTAGCATTGCAATAAATTCCTCGCCAACAATATTTTCCTGAAAAGGGGGGATTTTTTTAAAAAGCTAATATAAAGAACAATACAGTTTGTAATATAAAGAACAATACAGTTTGTAGACAATCATTGTCCGTAAAATGAAACTGGGTTGAGTCTACACATGTTATCTTCGCTAACCAAGGGTTTCCGATCCGAAATCTTCTCTACTAAACTACTCTACTTGTAGAGTCGATTTTGGATCGGAAACCCTTGGCTAGCGAAGATGACACGTGTATATAATAAATATGAATTAAAAATGTACATGTTCTTGTGTATATCAAATGTACCTATTGAAGAATTTTCATATAAAATAAGATTTTTTTTCTTCAGATGTTAAATGAGATAGTTTTTTTCTGCCTGTAGCAACTCGGGATAATTTGTTACATGGTAAAGAAAAATACCAGTAAACGATTTTAATTGTCCATGGGCATTTCTAATGCATAAACTGCATCAATATCCAATGCGGTTGTGGTGTATGGTGATGGTGTATCAAATATATAATAAGTCATCAGTTTTAAAAACAAATGTAGCGTAAAATGAAGTTCAATGTAATTCTGAACCCAGGAAAATGAAATTATAATATTAATAGAAATGAGAAGTACTTATATACAATAAGTACAATTCAGAACTGATCCACATTGAAACGGTCAGAAGTATTAAGATTTTCTAAAGTTTATTTAAGAAAAAATATAGGTGTAGAATTTAGAATTTAATTATATTTGTCATTGTGACAGGTGCGTCTTTTTCCTTATAAGACACACAAGTCCTGTACGAGTGTAGGACTTTTCAATTCACTGTTTGTCATACCCCCCACCCCCAGTACATAAAACACGTTTAATTTCCTAGCGAGATTTATGCATGTACAATGTATTTAGAAAACTGATCTATGCTATTTACCGCAAATGGTTCTCTTGCACATGTATGTAAATAATTTGTCCGAACAACTTTTTCATGATGATCATAATTTGTGCCTTTTTTTCACCGACAATTGCAATAATCATTCTAGCTTTCAAGTTGTCTGTCTCTTTGCTTTATCCGATTACGCAATGTAAACAAACATCTTTAAGTTATATATTAGCTACAAATCTTTAGTTCGCTTTTTTCATTTACCAGTATTTCTCCGTTATATAAATTATACTACTACCTGAAAAAATTACTAACCGTTTTCTCCTAGAACATTTACTACTCCTACAACAAACAATTCCCCAAACTGTTGTTTATAGCCCTTCATATTAGTTTCATGCACGACTTGCACATGAAGTTCTGTTGTGAATGAAGTAAAATTTATAAATGATATGTAAGAAACTCAAGGTTAGTAATATTTTGAAATATATGGTGAAAAAAACTAAAGCAAACCACTTTTTGTGCGCAATAAATATACACTTTTTTCAATGTTTAGCACTGTAGCTCTTTGGCCTTGTCGTCCCCTATAATGTTTTAGACCAGCGAGCTACAGATCTGCAACTTCTATTATTTGGGTCGAAACAGAGAGAGAGAGAGAGAGAGAGAGAGAGAGATTTCTCTTAACATTTTGGTATTTGTTTTATTCATTAGTGCAAGAATCTGAAAAACCAAAGCATTTTTCCTTTCAGTGATGTAGGTCTTAAAATGTTTTCTTCCGTACTGATGTAGAATTGAAGGTATTCGCAGGAAAAAGTATAATTAAAGAAATAAATCACTGATAGTATCTATCCAAATATTTATTTGTAAACATGTACATGTATATGTGTTTTTTCAGTAAATTTCCACCTCCTCTTCCTGATAAAGAATTTGATTTACTTTATAACCAGTGTAGGCAAATAAATAATTTGCTGTTCTAAATTATAGAATAAATCGAAAATTTCATAAGCAGATTCCTTTTTTCCGAGCATTTGGTGTGTGATTTTTTTTCTATTTATAGTTTATTAGTGAAAAACCTAACGTTTATTTCTACACTTGTACATTTATTTGGGTATTTCTTGTAGATTGTGTAACACTCAAATACGTAGGATGAAATAATAACAGGTCCCTAGAAAACACCGAAGTGTGAGTAGATCCTATTTATAGAAAACCGGACGATCCGGTTTGACAGATCAGTTTTGTTTACCGGGACAGGGTGTGTGCACTAATGGAGTATGCAAAAGGCAAATCTTTGGAAAATATTGCTAAACTTTTATAAATTTTGTTTATTTATCGTATGTTTCATTCAACTGATCAAGCTTGTACTGTCGGCATCTGGTAAGCAATGTAAAAAGCTTTTGCATAGGTTTTAGCGGAAATCTTTTACTTTCATATAATATGTGTAATATTTTCCTTTTTTCTAATTTTTTTTAGGTACTTATTTTGTGAAAAAATTATTTTTTCAATTATTTTTTCTCATCATATAGTATTTATTTTCTAAAATTTAGCGGAAGACAGTACAAGTTTGACTTATATTTTGGGGGCTTCTTGAAGCGTGTGCAATAGCCCGTGACCGCGATTGATCACATATACTTTCGCAGGCAGACACCGCTTTGCTGGTTGCGTATAATAGGTTTATGACTTTGCACGATAGCTTTAAGTTTTCAATAGCTTGCTGGATAGCTCAATAGGGTATAGAATTTAGTCTAACAAGTATCACGTTAGGTTTGAATCTAGGTCATGAGGTTACTCAGGTGTATCATTAGTTTTTACAGGTAAATGTGAGTTGATTTCATTGTTGTATGAAGCCACATGTATCTGCCCATGTGTTCTGCTGTAAATAAATGCATTATTCTTCATAATTGCAACTTTTTCATATAATAATAATCATAATGAATTTATTAAGTATCAGCATCTCTATTCCAAGCAAACGTCTTTATTCAGTAACTCTCTGAACATCTGTTTAAACTACTGGTAGGTGCTTTTGCAATTTATTTCATTCTTTACAATGCTTAATTAAATTTTTATTTTACACGTTATATGAAAAAATTAGTAAGATTATAAAGCAATTAATCTCACAAAATTACTCAGTGATGAGAGTTTAGAACTAAGTTCCTTCATAAAATGGGCCCCATCAGTTCATATTAGCAACATCTGACATAATTTAAGTTTGATCCCTCCATCCTCAACATCCCCAAATATTTCCTCTTGTATTTGGTTTTCAACAACTTGTTTTAAAGCTTTTAAAATTAATCTAATAAGATTATAAAATCTAACCAGATTACCATGGGTGATGAGATTTTGAAGAGTACAACAAATTTAATAGTAGTGTATTCACAGTTTTGGAAATATTCGGATGCGGGATTGAGCAATGTTAAACAGTTTAAACCAAAGCACATGGTGCTGTTTGTCATGTGTTGTAAAATATTGACAAGAATGAAATTTTTGTCTTAAAGAAAAAATAATCCTATAATTTGGCATTGCTTGCAGGTCACGAAAAAAAGATTATAATAGGTGTTTGTTTCAGAAGTAACAAGACTTTAAAGCAAGTAGAAAGAACAGTATGCAGAAGATTTATGCATTACTGAAAGAGTGCATAAAATTCTCCTGAAAAATATTTGCAATTTAAGAAGAATAATGCATTCATTTACAGCAGAACACATGGTCAGATACATGTGGCTTCATACAACATTGAAATCAACTCACATTTACCTGTAAATTCTAATGATACACCTGAGTAACCTCATGACCTAGATTCAAACCTAACGTGATACTTGTTAGACCAAATTCTATATCCTATTGAACTATTATCGTTTTACAAACAGCGTGACAGTTTGCTTGATAGGGCGTGCTAAAATTTTGTGTGCGGATTATCATTTTACTCATCGATTGGATATTTGATTTCAATGGAATCAATAATACTTTGCATATGAAAATCAGAATACAACAATATCCTAATAATACTGACCAATCACAATGAATGATTGTTCACAAGCGGCATTTGTACTCACAAGCAACACGTGGTCTGTCAAAGCACGTTTTCTGTCCTAAAAAAAAGCATGTTTTATATTTGTTGTGATTTGACCGGATAGGGTTTTGTATACGTATAAGAAAATTTAATTAATGGAATGAGGTTAATCTGCCATTGTTGTATTATGTAGCTATCAATATCATCATTATAGGTTGTAAAACTTGCTTTGTCCGTCCTCATGTAAGTGTTGTTTACTGCATACAGTTGAACATGTCCCTCAATACGATTGGTCGGTATTGTCAGTGGTATTGTTGGGTTCCATATTTCATATGCAAAGTATTATTGATTTCATTGAAATCAAACATCCAATCGATGAGTAAAATGATAATCAGCATACAAAATTTTAACACGCCCTATCAAGCAAACTGTCACGCTGTTTGTAAAACGATAATATCCAGCAAGCTATTGAAAACTTAACCACTATTTCGTAATTCGCTGTAACATGCTTATATAGTGCCGAGCGAGGGATCTTTATTGTGTTAACGGCTTTCAGCTCAGATGAGCTAAAACTAATACAAACATAGTTATGCTGAGGAAAGGTGTTTCATTTTCAGTATACACGTATTCTATATATATTTATGGGAAAATATTTGATTTTATTGAATTATTATGAATTATTTAATATTATTTGTTTATTAAGTCCACGGCCAAAATGTACGATCCTCTTCCATTCTGGAGAGCTATATGCGAACTACGGACCATGGCTTGAGACGATGCGATTACTAGTAGCTGAAATAATTTTTTTTTTGCTCCCCTACACTGCTTAGGAGTATTAAGTATCCAAACTAAGCATGCTAAGTGTATAGTTATGATGGGCAATGGTGCTTCTTTCAAAATTGTGAATGCCATGGCCTCTGGTTAAAAACTTGAAACATTTTCAATTGTTGGAAATTTAAGTAATTATATGATGCTCAAGTGACCTATAATGCCTGTGGGCCTCTTGTTTTTCTTTCAATAAATTATATAATTATAAGAAGTCATAAATCTTATCAAAATAGCTAGAAGATTCTTCTTGGAAAACCTTCGTTTTTGACTTTAAAGATGGTATACTAGGCGCAGATCCAGGAATTAAGTTAGAGGGGGCCGCCTTGAGGCCCCCAGTGGGTCCAGCACAATTTTTTTCTACATCAGGTTAATAGTTAATATGAAAAAATCACAAATCAAAACATCAATATTCTTAACAGTTTTATTTTTTTGTAGATATTAAGACATTTACACCAGATTTATAAAAAAAAATTATGATAACACGATACATATGCATATTTAGGAATCCCTAAATCAAAGGAATTTTAGAAATAGACAATTTGTCCCTGGTTTAAAACAGAATTAAATGAGACATGCATTTTTGAAAATGAAATGGAGATTCAATTTTACTTGAAGTTTACAATTAAGTGTTTGGTCAACCTTTTAGACCTTTAAAACCTGAATACTATTACCAATGCATGTGAATATGTTGATCTATGTTCTGTTCTTTACCAAAGATGTCATTGTATAAACTTACTGACAACATGAAAACAACAAACTGCAGAATCATGTTTCTTGTTCAGCTTCAAGAACAACAAAAAATCCATGTTTTCACAATTGTACACCTTATCTGGATTCTTACTACAATTTCAGTGAATTTTTTCAAGCTCCAGTTCTTTTAAATCTAGAAATATGTCTGTATTAGACATGAATATTATAGATGGGATTGTTAAGATAAAAAAAGGTGGTCAATTCTCCCTAAATAATGTATCCATGCATAAACTTACCAGTATATAAAAAATATCTTGCAGAGCTTCTTTGAAACTGAGCTGAATATAAAATGAAGAAAAGTTAGGTCAAGATCCAAGAAAAAGTTTTTAAAAAAAGCAAATGCAATGAAATACCAGTAGCTTTCATCATTATGTATAAGCATATGATTTGAATAGTATCTTTAAAAATTTAGCAAAACAAATTTTAAGTCAAAATAAAGTAAAAAATGCTGATTCTATTTAATTGGATATCTTTCATCCGCATGTATTAGCATTTAAAGATAAAAAAAAAATTCTTGAATACTTTCTTTGAAAGTTAGCTAAACACAAATCTGAAGTCAAATTTAAAAGAAAGGTCAATTTTAGTCAAAAATGTCTAAGCAGTTGAATACATCTTTTCAATATGTATCAACACATACCTTTTGATTAAAATATCTTGAATAATTACTGGAATAATAACTTTGAAACTTAGCTAAAAAGAAATTAAAGAAAAGTTTAGGTCATAAGAAAGGTCAAAGAAAAAAATTATTGAAATTGAGCTGAATGCCAAGTGTGACAGAAGGAGGGAAAACAGACATGACATGCACGATATGCCTCGGCCATATTCATGGTGAGGAGGGCAAAAACATTCTTAAATGTAACAAAATAAAAAGAGGGTAAATATTCTTTATAAATAAAAATATTGCCTATGGTAACTGTTAAGCAGCACTGAAATATTAATACAAAGCACAACAATAACCAAAATAAAGCTAGTAAATAAGGACAGTTCATGCCATGAAGTAAACAAAAACGACAAACATACATAAAAATGGTAAAGGCTTATACTGTGTAAAACTCCCAACACATCCTGCACCAAATTTCTCAAAAAAATATTCCCTCAATCAAATGAATAAAAAGAAAAAAAAGGATCATACCAAAACTTTTTTTTTTTTTGCTTTGCATGAAATGCAAAGAAAACACCATAGTATATCAAATTAGTTGAAAACTCTTTTCTGAAACTGTACATTATAAAATGTTGGTCCACAACTTTGAACAGAATTCTTACCATTTTGTGAAGCAACTCTATTGTTTCTTTCTTAACTGCATTATCAAAACCTATTTCTTTACATTTTTCATAGTTTGGACCTAATAAGATATCATATGGCAAAACCCCCAAAATTAAATAATTAAAAAATGGCACTAAATCTGAACATTTATGGTTTATTTAGAAAACCAAGAACTGCACCAGCACAAAACACGTTTTATCACCACATAGTGAAGAAAAAATGGATTACTATAAAATGTGTTTCAGTGGCCTTGTACAAGCCTAGATCGTCTCATGAAGTATGTATTGCATGTCACAAAGTACTTTTAATTGTGATTTAAGGATGTACTCAAATTCAAATGGTTTTAATTGCACTTTTAATCAAAGAGCATAAAAAAATCTTTTAAGGACTTGTGCAATAAAAATAAAAAGGATGGTTCATACTTGTAAAAATATATCTATATCTATCAACCACATTGTGTAAGTTCTGGGTTCATCTCTTTGTGTATAAAAATAAGGATTTTAATTGTCTCTCTTTAATTAGTATGCAAATAAATCTGTAAAATCTGTTAATAAATTACTAATATTAATAGACAAAGTATGAACTTATATCATTAACTTCTTGTTTCAAAAAGCTAATGTCTTTGTTAACTGTGTACCAGGTATTTTTGAATCGGATACAGTTAATATTTATATGACACATGGTGCCACTAGTGTGCATATGTTGCAGAAAAAAACCCAACTTTGTTTCATTCCTATGAGCAGTGGGAAAATACATAAATAAAGCATGCATAAATGATATTTTCATTCAATGGTGTTGTGTAATGATCGACCTCAAAAAACAAAATGACTAAAAAAAGAACAAACAAAGTTACAAAATCACATTAGACTGGTTGTAGATTGCTCCCAAATCGCTCAATAAAGTCAGAAAACTGCTGCTGCGTTAACATGTCCATATTCAGAGTTCTAACTCCGTACTTGTTTAGAAACGAGTCCACGTCGTCCAGGCTGCCGTGAAACGTGTCCTCCAGATTAATCTGTGTGGAATTCAGTTTGTGCACCAGAGTTTTTAGTGGGTTATCAAATTTCATTTTCCTCTTCCTTCCTCGATGGAATCTGTTGCTGCCATTATCTATGATTTCTGAGGAGTGAAGTTCATCTGTATCAGTTTCTCCTCCACTTGTTAAACTGTCACTTCGCTTCACCTGTCCATTCCCGCCTCCATCTGTCTTTGATGAATCCATATCACTGACTCCATTTCTTTCAGTTTCACTGACAGATTCATCAGTGTTTTTCGCACAACTACCCTCATCCACGGTTTTTACATCACCATTGTTGTCTTCAGGAACGTCCAGGTGAACTTCGTCGGCGCCATCACTGCGGAAGAATTTTTCCTCCTCGCTGACTTGGAATTCCATTAGGCAGGCAGGGTGGTTCGTATGCTTGTCATAGCAGTGCAGGCGCACTTGATGTCGGAGGGGGGCTGCATACACACAGTAAACACAGCTGAAACCTTGACTTAGTTGGTTCATATCCTTGGGCCGTACAACATACGAAGAGGGAGTGAATCCTAAAACAAAACAATACTGTGTGAAGACCAGGACATATAAACATATAAACAACTGATGTAAATATAGACTAAGGAAATAGGCAGAATTAACACTTCATCGTAAAAACATCCTTGTTTGGAGGATTCCCATGGGCTGCAATAGTATATAATCACTACTCAGCAGGATGTTTATATAGGTCATGGAATAAAATATGATTCAATACCAGTATATCTTGTTCAAAATAATGTCCAAAAAGAATGATTACTTAGTGAGAATATTTTTTTTCTACACCGTTGCAAAGCTTGGCAATTTCTGCATTAATTTATTTAAGTTCCCTTACCAAAATATTGACCTTCTGGCAACATCTTCTGGCTTTATTACCGCAATATTGCAGCAACATTCTGGCAATACATTGCCGCAATATTGCGGCTATATCGTTTTTCGTATGTTAATTAGTTTTGCGGCAATATTGCCAGAAAGGGGTTGCGGCAATATTGCTGCAAATCATGACCAAAATATTGATCTTCTGGCAACATCTTCCGGCAACATCTTCCGGCATTATTGCTGCAATATTGCGGCAATATCATTTTTCCTATGTAAGTTAGATCTCTATAAATTGGTATTTAATAGAAATAATGATCTATCAATCTAACAATTAACAAACTGTGCTGAGGAATATAACAAACAATAGCAAGCCACAGGGTCAATAAGAAATAGCTACTTCTGCTATTCTTTGAACAGATAGAAAATTATGTTGATCATCATAATGAAAATCAAAATGTTTGTGAAACACTGTGCGCCTGGTGGCAATAAAGTTTGAAAAAGGTATTTATAGCATATGGGTCACAGTCAAGGTCACAAGGTCATTGATGATGATCTTGGTGTCATTTGAAAGAATTTAATTAGTGGAGTATGCATAAAAAATATGAAGTCTCTATATCTCTTATAGTTCAAAATTTATGGCAGAGGAACAAAATGGCTATTTTTAGCAGATGGGTCACAGTAAAGGTCAAATTGTCATTGACCTTGGTGTTACTTGAAAGAGTTTAATTAGTGAAGGATGCATACCAAGTATGAATTCTCCATCTTTTATGACTCAAAAGTTATGTCGAAGTTTCAATAAATCTATTTTAAGTATATGGTCACAGTCAAGGTCCCAAGGTCATTGACCTTGGTGTTATTTGAAAGAGCTTAATTAATGAAGGGTGCATACGTAATACAAGTTCTCTATCTTTTATGGCTCAAGATTTATGTCCAAGATTCAAAAAATCTATTTTAAGGATATGGGTCACAGCCAAGGTCTCAAGGTCATTGACCTTCAGGTGTCTTTTGAAAAAGCTTAATTAGTGAATTATGCATACTAAATATAAAGTCTCTATCTTTCATTAATTTTAAGTTATGATGAATATTCGAAAAAGCTATTTTTAGCATATAGGTCACAGTCAAGGTCACAAGGTCATTGACCTTGATGTCATTTGAAAGAACTTAATTAGTGGAGTAGACATACCAAATATGAAATCTTTATCTCTCATTGGTTCAAAAGTAATGGTGAAGGTTAAAGTTTACAAACAAACAGACAGGACAAAAACAATATGTACCCCCGATCTATCGAGACGGGCGCATAAAAAATGTTTATAGAAACAATATTAATATGCCACTGTGAAAATGTCCAGCAACTCTGCATTAATTTTCAAATAACATGCTTTAATTCATCTTTTCCTGCTACTCTAGGATATATAGACATACAAGTCTAGTATGCATGCATCACAAGCACTAATTGAAACACATATAATTTTTCCAATTTTATCTCCATTGAATCATTCATCTCAAAAAGAATATTGGTTTTGACTCACCAAGTCTGATGATATGGAAACAGAGTACACATTCCTATAATTCTGCTTAAATTCTTTTTTCTAGTCATTCCACACTATGCAGTCTTACTACTCATCTTGACTAATCCCACTGTACACAATTAACAACTCTAATTAACTTGATACAAGTCAGTAATGAAGCAAAACATGCTTGCCTTTGAATTCCCTCCACTTTATTTAAAAAGAGGAAGTAAATGACTGAGCATGCTCAACAAATGGCTCATGGGTAATCCTAGATGTTGCCAGAAAGTTTTTTCTGGCAGTATTGCCAGAGTGTCACCGGAAGTTGTTGCAGCTAGCGGTGATATTTCATTTTTTCTGGCAGTATTGCCAGAATGTCACCAGAAGTTGTTGCAGCTAGCGGTGATTTTTCACTAACCCAAAAAGCTTGTTTCTGGTGACAAAAATGTGTTGCCGCAATGTTGCCGCAATATAGCAGCAATATTGCTGCAATAATTTTACTTTGGTAAGGGTTCACTTTCTTGAGTAAAATCTAAATGCAAATGCTATTTATAATGCACTAGTCTCCTGACAACCCTGCTATAGTATACCTATCACATGAACTTTCTCTGTCCTATTCCAGACACTTTCATTTACTGTCCACATGTCACACAATGTCACCTGAACTCTGCCTATCAGGTGTTACAATAGGTAAAGATAGTTCAGATCAGTTGTATACTTTTGTTCAGGTTTCATTAATACAACTGATTAAAACTCAAACAACCCCTGAGAGATACATTGTTAGACTCAGAAATAATAGTCACAGCTAAATGTTCACACAGACTAGACTGTCACAGAAAACAGGTAATTTACATCATTAATTTTCCTGACAGTATACATATTTAATCCAACATGTTCAAGATGATAAAAAAAAATAAGAATTGTAAAGTGTAAAATTAATTGTGTTTTTAGCTCATCTGTGAGTGAGCTAACACTGGGAAAGGTGTTTTTAATAACCACACCATTTTTTGTTGTTGTTGCAATTTCTTCTTTCATCAGCTGTTCATTCCCATCAAATGGGCATTAAGAACCTTTAATTAAAAAAAAAAAAACAACCTTCCATTTCCCTTATAAATACTTTAATTGTGATAATGTAAAAGTTACATAACCAAGTCTTTCTTTTAAGGAGGCTCATTACACCACTTTTTGATGACGTACTACACAAAAAAATAAACCTCCATTGTGTCGACCGGTTTGCTCAGGGGACGAGTTGTATAGGTACCTCTATAATATGACCCTCACCTTTAAAACGCTTTAAAAATAGATGAAACATGCGGTGTTGTAAACAGTGAAAACAAAGTAACGGATTCATTATGCATAAACCAAGAAGAATTGCTTTTAGGCAGAAACAAAAGAAAGCAACAGTCAAATCTTCGCCAA